>OMNN01024301.1:15628-30239 GCA_900302755.1 Chromis chromis
CTCCTTTAGCAACATTTGTCAATGCACAGGGTAGACCAATAGACCTATAAAAATCCCTGAATATCAGAAAGGGATGCGATGAGCCTCCAGCCAAATATTTTCAGCTTTTTCAGGTAACAAGAAGTTTGCTTGTAACATTTGCTTAATGCTCTAAGAGGATCTATTTCAACCAAAACCATGATCTTCTACCAAGTAGGTTTGGTTTGTATAAAACAAGACTTAAGTAACAAAACAAAGCATGTGAAAAAATAATGTTCTGACACAGGACAGGTACCTCAGTCTTCTACACCACCACTGCTCCTCTAAATCTTCAAAAGAGGCCCTTTTATTCTAGGAAAAAAAAAGTCTACACCTTTGTGTATTGTCACAGGTGGCACCAACACCAAAGGACATGTTCAGCTTATGTCTTGGATGCCAGCGGTTTTGACAAATCAGCAGTATTTGATGTCCTAAAAATGAGAATGGGTTGAATTTTGATGTAAAAACGTAGCTAAAAATATTAAATTGATGCAGTGTAAGTAAAAAAGAACATTATTTCCATCAGACATGTGTTGAAGTATAATGTATAAAACTGAAATATTCAAGCAAAGTACAAATCGTACTTAATTACAGCACTTGTGTACATTTATTGACTTACATTTCACTACTGGCACAAAAAATTACACAATCCCCTTTAATGAACAAAACACTTCCATGTGAATAAATCTTGAGCAATGAGGCTGTTGCAAAATAACCATGTTATTACTTAACTGTTCATACCCTTGAGTCAGTGTTATTGGTTATAAAATGCATGTCTATGGTGTGATCTTTGGCATATTTCTTGGTATGAACTTGGATAACCTGTGAAATTAATTCATGGGAAGGGAAGTGAAGGAGACATACATGACATCAAACTGGTGGTCTATGATTGGACAGTGTTGAGGATGACAATTATCTGATTCCTGTTGATTGGCTGGATATGATTCAGCTGATGTGGAGGTAAAGACGGAGATATGCATAAAAAGCGGGGGAAAAAAAATAGTTTTTAGGGAGTTTGGAAGCTTTTCTTCGTCTTTGTTGAATCATCAGACAACTGGAAGAAAGCGTTTGCTTTGTCTGGACGTCCAGGTAACATGTCTTTGTTGCAATAGATTATTAAAATCTTGAGTCTAACTCTGAAATCGAGCTAGTAGTGAATTAATTTGTAATCCTTAACTGTTCTTGTTCTTCTACGAATTTGTAGTTAAATTTT
Source organism: Chromis chromis (assembly GCA_900302755.1). Classification (NCBI taxonomy): domain Eukaryota; kingdom Metazoa; phylum Chordata; class Actinopteri; family Pomacentridae; genus Chromis; species Chromis chromis. The sequence goes on from OMNN01024301.1 coordinate 16,860, forward strand.
GCAATGTTTTTTTAAAAAGCTTTTAGGGTCTAAAACTTCAAATGTACACATTTTTAAGTTGCTTAAATACAAATTCAGATCCACAGAATTCAAGTAAGGAATTCAGATCACAAATAGATACTTCAGTGGTTTAAATAATCATGGTTATCACTTGCTTCCATAGAAGCCTCTTTTTTTGTTTACACCGAACGCTGCATGTTTGTTTCTGGACTGGAAATTCTGTTTTTGCTCTTGAATCTTAGATTAAATTTTCTAAATAAAATTTCACTTAAAAAGTACCAAATCATAACATAAACTAAGGTCAAGACCTTAGAGCACTGGAAGCAGCAGTTTGCGGCAGTGAGGGAGAAAGTAAAAATCTCAGGAAGAAACCTGTGACAGAACCAGTGTCAGGGAGAGTAGACTGTGTCTTATTTAGCTTAAATGCTTAGATGTTGTAATGAAGTGCTAAATGGAAAACATCTAAGCTTAATAAGACTGTGTCTCATTACAACATTTTTTGGGGTGTCTAACATGTTGTGCATCTGACCTCTGACCTTAAAGCTCCAGTGTGTAGGATTTAGTGGTATCTAGCAATGAGGTTGCAGACTGCAACCAACCTCTTCATGCAGGGTGCAAACAGGGGAGCCAAGCTTCTCCTTAGTCCGACATGCACTTCCTTGAAAACATGGTTCATGAAATTGGGGAATGTCTAAAATATTTACAATATGCTATTTTTGCCATTTAAAATATTATGGATGTATGATTCATGCAAGACGGTGATCAATCTCTGATCCACTTCAGTAAAGAGGCAGACAAGCACACTGTAGGTACCATCACCATCAAACCGTAATTTTAACTCAAAGATCAGGAAAAAAATACTTAATTGAACCAACTGCTGAAACAAATCTAGTCCTCTGTGGTGCTAAAAGCTACTTTTAATCTTTTTTTAAATAATTTTTGTTCATATTCTTATTAATAGGAATAATGATAAATAAAAGCCAAATAAATTGCTTTATAAATGTTGTCTCTGCTGTTGCTGCCCTGGAAGCCCTGGTGTATTATGCACACTGAAAAAGTAAAGTGACTTCATAAATAACACAGTTCTATTTCCAAACTTTGATCAGTGGTTATTTAGTTATGGATATTTAAGGTTAAACAAGGGCTTAAACATACATTTTTTGCCACTTTTAAATTACATTTTCAACAAAGTACATTTCTAAATATAATAATAAATTTGTAAATTAATGCCTGTAATTTTTTCTCAACCAGAATGGTGAAATTGAGTGTTTTCCTTCTGCTGCTCCTGCTGGCAACAAGCTCGGCATATACTTATAGTAAGTATGATCTGAGAGTATCTTCAATGTATAGTATAGTATAGTATAGTATAGTATAGTATAGTATAGTATAGTATAGTATAGTATAGTATAGTATAGTATAGTATAGTATAGTATAGTATAGGAGCGTGCACTAGTGGTAAAAAGAGCACGCTATTTTCATTTGAGTTTTAAAGGTACTTTTGGTCCAGCATAAAAAGTTTGCCTTTTATATTTTGCTGTTGCACTAACTAGTCTGAATTCTCTGGATGTCATAATGCACTTTAACTTTCTCCTTTCTGCAAAAGCAAGATTTTTGTATTACACGACTTGACCCCATAACAAGCAGCGTCTCACCAGCAGGTCTGTCAGTTTGAAATTGTAGCGCAGATCCCAAAGTTTACAAAGATACAAAATATATCAAGCTGAACTTTAGATAATTCCATGAACATGATTATAAGAATGAGTATCTTGGATTTCTTCTTTTTTTTTTAATCAATAAAAAACACTGTGTGTGTCTTCCTGACATAGAAAGCACAAGAAAATAAATGAAGAGCTGGAACGCTCTGATGCAGTAAGTTAGAAATAAGACGATTTAACAACTTTAAAACTACTTAAAGGAAAATACAAAAGGGTAAAAGGTGTCTGGAGACACAACAATCAAATAAGGTCAAATAAAGAAAAAGAAACCATCATCAGTTTGACAACACATGCAGCACAAAGAAACATGCTGTGAATTCAAGCAACTCAACTCAAGACAATAACAATCCAATACAAATATCACTATGTTTTAGTAATAACACTCTGATTGCATGATTCAGACGTTTCTCAAAAAAGGTAATGTATTACACGTTACTTTGTTGCTTTCCATTAAAAGAAATGCATTACTTTATGTATTTATTACCTTTAGAAAGTAATAGATTACATTATTCTACTACTACATCATTTTAGAGTTACTCCACAACATCGCTTAAGATGCATTGTAATGCCATTGCCACTCCTAATATAATGTTAAATCTTATACATGTCCACACATCAGCACAAATCGGTATCCTAACAGGAAGAACAAACACAAGATTCGTTTTTTATGCTCTTTAATACAGTTTTACCACAAAAACAACAGCAAAGTTGGTAAAAATCAGCCCATTCAGCTTACAGAAAAATGTCACGGCGAGAATAAGGCTGAATTGCATGTCTAAGAGAATCAAAGCAGCACTGATAGAAGGCTATAATGCATTACATAACTGTGTTATATTACTTTGACTTCTGATTATATCTTCTAAATGCTTTCAAATTGTTTCATTTATAGAAAACTTGGCCCTGCGTGGAAAAGCCACCCAGTCAGCGCGTTATTATCACGCGTTGGCAGCTGCCTCCAATGCAATTGATGGAAACCGTAATTCTGAGTTCTCACACGGATCATGCACACATACTTCGGAACAGAATAACCCCTGGTGGAGAGTGGACCTGCTGGAGTCCTACATCATCACCTCTGTCATCATCACCAACAGAGGAGACTGCTGTGAACACAGGATCAACAACCTGAAGATCCACATAGGCAACGATTTGACCAATGATGGCTTGGACAACCCAAAGTAAGTCAATATGAGAGATAAGCAAATATCTAATATACATGGGAATTTTTTCAACTTTTATTTTGGCAGTTTTTCAGGGATTTTTTTTGGTCATTTTCACCTCAGCAGTGTCACTGGCTTTGCGGGTCAGTTTGTTCAGTCTGCCCCAGCACACAGCAGCATAACGGATGGCACTAGCCACCACAGACTCATAGAACATCCTGAGCATAGTTATCAGTGCCACAGGTCTCTAGTCATTGGAGCCACAGGGACGTGACGTCTTCGGCAAAGGAATGAGGCAGGACATCTTCCACAGCACAGGGACCCTCTGGAGACTCAGGCTCATGTTGAAGACACAGTAAAGTACTCCATATAGCTGAGTAGCACAGGCTTTGAGCATCCTGAGGCTGACACCATCAGGGCCTTTAGCCTAGCCCCAGTAGAGTCTTATAAGCTGTCTCCAAACATGGTCAGCTGTGAAGCTCACTGTAGAAATGAAAGGCATGGATGGGGGAGGGGTGGAATCCTTGGGTTGGACAGTGTGTAATCATGGAGACCAGTTGAGGAGGTGAGAGGGGGGCTCTCACAGGAGGATGAAAGGCTGTAAGGAGGGGTAGGGGTTGAGAGTGAAGTAGGTGGTGGCTGACAGCAGTAGGGTTGATGGAGGTGTCAGCAGGGGGCCTAGGGGATGCAGAATCAGATCTGTTAAAAAAACAAAACAGATTGAGTTCATTGGCCCAGTTCACACTGCCTTCAACTCCTCTCTTGCCAGCTGGCCTGAAACCAGTGATGGTCCTCATACCTCTCCAGACCTCTCTTGTGTTGTTCTGTGTTGTTTTGTGTTGTTTCCACTCCAGCTTTCTCCTGTATCTTTCCTTACCTAACACAACAATGATCCTGGAATTGTAGTTATATGCACTGTTACCAATATTGCTTCACATATGTCAGTCACCTGCTGCCATGAGAAATGTTATTTCTCTCACTTTTCTGTTAGGGTTGGTACAATTCCTGAGGCTGAGCTTGGAGAATCAGTCACTGTACCTTTCACCAATCGTGTTGAGGGACGTTATGTGACTTTGGCTCTAACTGGTTCCCAAAAGTTTCTTACACTTTGTGAAGTGGAAGTCTACGGGTACCCTGCCCCAACTGGTGAGACTTTTTGAGCTATTACACCAAATAAATGTGGACAGTATGTATCCATTGTAATTTTATCTATAAACTGGTATAAGCCCAACATTTTTGGTTGATATGCAAAAGGTGTTGATGTCCACATGCTGCCCTCTGTTGTGTTAAAAAAAAGGTGGTTGGAAGATATTCTAATTAGACATGGCATTAATAACTGTATAATTTCACATATTATACCTATACGTTGTTGATGATTTTGACTGATTTTTGTGTGATGCAGACCAAAGTTTTGGTTAATGAGCAACTTGTTGTATTACTAGTAATTACATACTTACATTCTTTTTGCAGAAGACAATCTTGCACCACAAGGAAAAGCCACACAATCATCACTGCATTCATTTGGCTTTGCACTAAATGCCATAGATGGGAATCGTAACAGTCACTGGGACAGTGGCTCCTGCACTCACACGAACAACGACATCAGCCCCTGGTGGCGACTGGATCTGGGTAAAACACATAAAGTGTTAACTGTCAAGGTAGCCAACAGAGACGATCTCTCAGAACGGCTAGATGGAGCCGAGATCCGAATTGGAGATTCTCTTCTCAACAATGGCAACAACAACACCAGGTAGTTCCTAGAATGCTAAATTATAGTCATGATGAAGACATTTGTTGTTAAAGCTGAAGTGTGGGACTTTTACATATAAATGAATCTTTGTTACATTGAGTCATTGCAAAACAAGTTCATAAAATGGTGGTTAAGCTTTTTGAGCCAAAAATCGCCAATAAAACCAGGAGCAATGTATTTACTTGTAGCAATGACTGGTTTCACAGAGATGAAGAGAGGACCAACTGTATCACCAAATAAAGCTACAGCGAATAGGAGTATGGGGGAGCCAATGGTGTAAAAACCTTGGAGGCATCCGAGAAAAGTTTTTGATACAGCAGCGAAAAAGAAACTCTTCTGACAAAGTATTGAAGTCTAAAAAAGAAAGCAACCGACAAAGTGAAAAGTAAAGCCAAGTGCCTTAAATGTGCATTCTTTCTGACAGCCAGAAGGGGCCGACTCTGACTCTGTGTCTATTACTCCTTTTCCACCGAGCTGGTTCCAGTGCTAGTTCGGAGCCAGAGCCTGACTTAGTACCAGTTCTTTGTGTTTCCACTGTGTAAGCACTAGCTCCAGGTGCTAAAAACTGGTGCTTAGCAAACACCAACTCTTTGCTGGACCAGAGCTAAGAACTGAGTACGTCAGGGGCTGGGGGCGGGGTTGTTGTGACCAACGATCACCGGTGGACAAGCGGTAATTTGTGTCCTTTTTCGCCAGGACGTCCCTGGTCCGATCGCAGATGTATTGGAATGACTCCTGGGACACACAGAAGTTTTGCACACTCTGTTGCATGCTGAAATCCGTTACAATTGTGTCCCAGCAGTAGCGCAATCTCGGATGTGCCCGGGCAACAGGCGACCTCCGCCTCACAAACAGCCTTAAAACCTTCTATACAGATAAACATAGATATTTTCGTCAACTTATTGTGTTTGTTTAACTGCTATGTAATCAATGCAAGTGTAGTGGTGTGACGCAATGGCGTGGCTCCAACTTGGCTCCTTGCCAATGGAAAAGCAAACAGGTTCTTCGGAAGATTTTATTTTTAATTTTTTTTAAAGATTTACTTACCATTAGGCTATCGGGGCTCCCCAGGAGGAATGAGATTTTAACCAATTAAGCACCAGCACCTGGTTCTTCTTGGTGGAAAAGGGGTATATGAAAAAATTACTCTACTTGTTAATCAATGTTTTTACCTTAGTCGACATTTTCCAAATTAATCTGTGGTCGCAGTCACTAGTTTCAAGACTTTTTGAATACAAGATGGTGTTTATTTAATAAATTATTGTCCCATTTAGAGGAAAATAGACAATAAAGCAGGGTGTTTTTTAGGGCAGGGCGACCTTGTAATTGATAAGTCATATCACCGTGTATAGTGGCCTCGGATTCTCCAGTCAGATCAACCGCTCACAAAAGACCAAGATGGCAATGGCCAAATTCTTAGTTCGAGTCTTTAAAACAGTAGTCCACAAACCAATGGGTGAGGGGCTACATCCATTATTTATATACTGTCTGTGCTCGCAATAAATGCTCATGTTGCTCATGCTGCTATCAGTGTATTTGGTTTTCCAAATGATTTACTCCAGTGATTTTTGCTTCTTCTACCAGGTGTGCTGTGATCACAAAGATCCCGGCAGGTGCTGTCGCTGAGTTCAGCTGCAACGGGATAGATGGCCGCTACGTTAATATCGTCATACCTGACAGAGAAGAGTTCCTAACTCTGTGTGAGGTTGAGGTGTATGGCTCAAGGCTGGATTAGGTCTTATGTGTACTCCAACTTAACAAAATCACAGCATATGATCAGAAAAAAAAAACATGTAGGGAAACAAGAGGTCCAATATGAACTCATTTAGTTTCTCCCACATGATAAATCTTACTAAGTTTCTGTGTAGTGAATAGGACAGTGACTGCATTGTGGGATTTTAACAAAATGTTATCTGATGTTCGGTATGTGAGTTTCTTAGGTCACCACTTAGCACATAAATATTATAACTACAATTCATACACAAATAATACTTTATAGTGCAATATAAGGAGCACATTCAGACACAGATTGTCATAAAAACCCACCACTGATTCAACTCAAGATATGAAATATTCTGGTCACTTTAGTGCATAACTGCAACGTCAGCCAGCCTACATTATGTTTGATGTTTTGCCATGTTTCAGTTCCTAATGCTGTTGTTGAGTTTCAACACTGAACTGTTGATCTACTGTCACTATACCTGCAGAAGAATAAATCTCTATATGTAACCAGCATTAAAATACTATTGAATCATTTATGCCTCCATGTTGCCCTTTTAATTTCACTAGTATTGTTCTGGATTAAAGACCCCCTCCAGTGAAAATCAAGTATTTGAGTCTTCAAGAAACTGCAGTGTGTCGATGACAGTCTCAAAAACACGGATTGAAGGAATAAAACCTTTTGAGGTGGGGCTTTCTGTTTCTTCTTCAGAAACAGATTGTATTGTGGTTCTGTCATGTATGACTGAATTGCTCCGAACTTGTCATTTTGTAGTGTAGAGTAGTTTTAGTCACAGGTGAACTGGTGTGCTGAAGCTGCAGTGAATGGGGACGGGTGGGTGAACGGAGTTGGGGACTTCATAGATATGTACATTCTAAAGGACGCAACAGTGTCGAGTTAATCTAAACCTTTTTGAAGTATAAAAGGAATTATTTTCATGGAATTTAAAAAAATATATATCTCACACTACTCTTTTCCGACAAAAGTCCTTCAGTGTCACAATGTTACATGTTCTGCCAGTTTCAAATCCCCCTACAACAACGCCATGGGAATTAAATCTGTTTTAATTACTTGTTATTTTGTAGATTTGCATTAATACAAGGTATAATCAACATTTAAATTCTGATTTATCAGTATAGACTGAGCTACTCAGCAGTTGATATAATACCAAATATTAGTTTCATTCATTCAAAAAAAAACATTTTTCTAGAAAGGGGCATTCTGCTGAGAGAGCATATTTTTGGGAAACTTAAGCATATTTTGCTCTAAATATTTTTGTACAACTAGCATTAACATTATTATTTCTATATTGTATTAATGTTTTTACTGAAGTAAAGTAAAAGACCTGCATACTTTTACTATTCATGAAAGCCAGCTCAGATTGCACTTTTGCTACTTATTGAAAGAGCGCTAATAATCATATTATAGCCTATAATCAGAGTAAGACATAACCACAAATTAAATGAATATACTGGCATCATATGCAGGACTAGAGATTTCAGTAAACTGCAGAGAATTGGATGTTTGTGTGTGTTTTCAGTGAGCAAAACAGAGAAGTCACAGAATGCTTGTAAAACACCCGAACCCAAGTGCGGATTGTGCAAGGTAAAAATGTGCGACTCAGCATTCTTAACATTTTTTCTAAACAGCTGTTTAATGTTGTAGCTGCTCAAGGTGTAGCTACTTTTAACTGGCTTTTCCTATTTTTTTCCCACTGAAGATGCTTTAAGGTTGTCAAAATGATTTTGTTCCTCACTGATTGACATTATCAGCTTGTTCCTCTTCATCCACTCCATATGATGATTATACTGACAGAAACTTATTTTAATTTGGATGCACAGCATGAGTTTGTGCTTGTTAGGAGGTCTGCTGGTTCTCAACCTACGGGTCAGGCCCCTCCAAAGCATCACCAGATAAAGGGGTGGTGAGGAGAATTATTTCTTCAATCTTTAATTTTGTTGTGAATTTTCCTGTAATGTAGTTTGGAGGGTTCGATTCCGACCTCAGGCGTTTACCACATGTAACTCCACTTTCTCCCGTTTCCGACCCTATCCACTGTCCTATCCAATAAAGTCGTAAAAGGTCAAAAAATAATCTTAAAAAAAAATAAAAATAAAATCTGGATTCTAAAAAAATAGTTGTTAAATATATGTAGTGGAGTAAAAACAATATTTCCAGGAACATGCACTGTTCTGTCAAGGTCAAAACTGGATGTTTCAACAAGATAATGCCCCTTGCCACACATCCAGGGCCTGTAGAACTTGGCTGCAGGAATACGGTATCCAGGTCTTAGAGTGGCTAGCTCAATCCCCGGATGATGTGGTGGTTTATTTATTTTTTGTTCAGTTTTGAACACATTCTCTGTTATTTGTTGACTTTGACACTGACAATGTTGACAGCTGACATATTGAAACAGTCAATAATTTAGTTTTGTTAGTTTTTCTTGTGAGCAATAAATAAACAAACAAACAAAAAAAATAATTTGTATTTGTTTTAGTCTGTCTAATGCAGTTACACCTTTTGAAACACAAAAAAATATTCTTCCACAAATATTTCATGATAATATTTGAGATTGTGTAAAATTTTAAGGATGTCGGAAAACTTTTTTCCACCACTGTATGTGTGTCTAAGGTCTGATCTTTGGCATATTTCTTGGTGTGGACTTGGATAACCTGTGAGACTGAATTCACAGGGAGGGAAGTGAAAGACACGTGCAGGGCAGCGAGCCAGTGGTGTGTGATTGGACAGTGCTGAAGATGAATATCATCTGATTTCTAGCGATTGGTTGGATATAATTCAACTGATTTATGTGGAGGTAAAGACAGAGGGACACATAAAAAGCAAATACATTTTTAAGGAGTTTTTTAAGGGGTTTGGAAGCTTTTCTTCTTCTTTGTTGAATCCTCAGACTCCTGGAAGAAAGCGTTTGCTTTGTCTGGACGTCCAGGTAACATGTTTAACTTCTTGGTTGCAACAGATTAAGTACATTAACTCTTTTCACTGCCTAAGCTTATGTAATGTCACAAAAGATTTTACATAACATATGAATGTATATCTGCAGTCCAAGGAGGCAACTAGTAGCCACAAATATTCTAATCTTTTTATTCTAAACTTTCTTTTTCCTTCTTCTAATTTGTGGTTTAAACTTTACAGGAGCTACTTTGTGGTTTTTGGTGGCCAAAATGTGAAACAAACATTTTTCAAGTTGCTTAAATACAGATTCAAGTCAGGTGAAAAAAAATGAGGGTGCTAAAATTAAAGATTTGCTCTTCGACAGCACTACCTGCTTCTTCTTCTTTTCCATCCAAGCTCAGTTGCTTATTTTTATGAGGAGCACCACTTTAAAATTCCCTTTAGTAAGATCAAAGAGAAGAACTCAAACCACATACAGACTCTTCAGCAGTTTAAATAATCATAGCTATCACTCACTTGCATAGCATCCTCTTTTTTTGGACACAACCTGACACATCATGTTTGTTTCATGGAATTGAAATTTGTACTATAGAGTTGCTTGCTTTTTCCCCATATACTAGTGCTGACTCATGTGATTTGAAACTATTCTGTGAAACATGATTGATACAATCTCGAGGCCACAAGATGTTCTGCAGTGGGAGTGATTGTAGAAATGTGGCTCCACTACTCTGTTTTTTCCCCTGCATTTCTATTTTACAGTTTTTCCATCATCATGGATCAAAATTTAAATAATATCTAATCTCTGATTCATTTGACACTGATATTTATGCTGTTTGCATCTTTTGTCTCATTCTTATTGTTCGTATTCTTGTTATTTAAAATAAAAGCTAAATCAAGTGCTTTATAAATGTTGTTTCTTTCCTACCAGAAAGTGAAAAAAGGGAGCTCCCCTGATGAACTGATTTAAACACCCTATTTTCCTAGTTTTAGCATTTGTTCAATTTAAAAATACCACAACAAATGGCTTGGGCAACCCAAAGTAAGTCAATATGAGAGATAAGCAAATATCTAACAGCTACTGCAGGACTGGCTGTTTGTTCAGGCTTAGGCCCATCAATACTCTACTTCTACAATAATCCATGCCATTATCGTTCCTATCCTCTGAATGCAACTTGGTAAAGAAAATACAACAATTTGTGTAAAAAAAGAAAAAAAGTTCCTTTGTTATCATGTGGTTTGAGGTATGGAACAGGAATGATTAAAAAATTGAAGTCTGAAGTCTGTTTTGTTGATCCATCCATCAACCCCATTCTCTTCCCTACACTATTTTTGTGGCTCCATAACTACAGAGAATGCTGTCACAAGTATTAGCGCCTTTAGCTCTTTTAGGAGCTGAAACTTTTGTGATTCAAGCCTAGAAAGAAGCTACATCTCCAATGACAATTTACCAGCACAGAAAACCTTATTAAAGGCATGTCTGGGTTGTTCACCTTATCCATGAACTGAGCTTTTATCAAGTTGTGACAATAACCTAGGTGCGCTAGGGCTTATGGGAAATGTGAATAGTTAAAGGGTGCTAAAATACCAATGATATATTTCATTCTTTTAAAAAATGAAAAACCCTATCTTCCCCTTTGGGTTAAATAACACAACAAAATAGGTTTAGATTTGTAGTTATATGCATTGCTACCAATACTGGCTCTCAAACTACAGTCTGCTGCTGCCATGGGAAACTTTATTTCTCTCTCTTTTCTGTTAGGGTTGGTAATAATAGCCATAGTACCCTAGTGCTGGCCTAGGAGAATCAGTCACTGTGACTTTCACTGATCGTGTTGAGGGACGTTATGTGACTTTGGCTCTGTCTGGTTCAGAACTGATCCTTACGTTCTGCGAAGTGGAAGTCTACGGGTACCCTGTCCGAACTGGTGAGACTTTGAGCTATTACACCAAATACATGTGGACTGTATGTAGCCATTTTAATATTATATATAAACTGGTATAAGCTTAAAGATTCTTGTTTATATATAAAACGTTTTGATATACACAAGGTGCACTTGTTATTAATTTAAAAAAAAGGTGGTTGGAAGATATTTGTATTCAATATTAAATGACAGTGGTATCTATAAATCTAAATCTAAATTTCACATATTTCTAGATTTCAAGTTGCCAGTGATTTTGAGACCTGCATTTCAATGATAAAAATATTTTTTGGTCAATAAGCATTTTCTCATGTCAGTACCAAATAAATTCTTTTTGCAGAAGAGAATCTCGCACTCAAAGGAGACACCACACAGTCATCAACATATCATCATCACCATCATATATCCACGCCAAACAAAGCCATAGATGGGAAGCGTGACAGCAAATGGGCTCATGGCTCCTGCAGTCAAACGAACAACGACTTAAAACCCTGGTGGCGACTGGATCTGCACAAAACACAAAGTGTTTACCGTCAAGAAGCCAACAGAAACGAGGTGCCAGAATGACTCGATGGAGCCGAGAACCGCATGGGAGATTCTCTTGTCGACAATGGCAACCACAACTCCATGTAATTTACAGACTTTTCACTTCAAGTCTTTGGTGTCTTGATTCACATTTTAGGTTCCATTTGCACTCCAGACACACAAGAGGATACCATTTTGGTCCAGACTGAACTATCTCAAGTAGTACTGGATAGGCTGATATGAAATGTTCCACTGGTTCAAAATGAATACTTGTGTTGCTGAGTGTAAACAGTCTGTTTGTTTGCATGTGTTGTATACTGGGTATTGTGCTGCCCCCTGATGGCCATGGACCAGTTAATCTTCCAAAAAATATCCTGGGTGCTTTTCATAATGCTAACTTCCGCCTCCTTTCGTCCCCTCTCCTCCCGTGACCCAGTAATTGTTGTCTCTTTGCCATCATGGAGGATCTTCCAATCCCTTAAATTCTTAAAGGAGAGAGGAGGCTCCTGGAAAAGCTTAGAACACGAATACAAAAGTACATCCTACCCCTTGCATCCTCATTGGGACGAGTCAGGATGTGAGTAAGGGTAGCGAGGAGACACACTAGCATGATGAAAAGTCTCCAACGTATCACCAAAAGGCTCGAGGCCATCACATACAGGTCACTTACAAAGACTTACCAGTGCCAAGCCATATTTTTGACCTATGACCATATGTACAAGAGTGCACACTGATGCTCGGCAGTACTGAGGCTTGCATTTGTTGGACTCCAACATTGTTCACAACATGCATTCCCATGTCTGTCATTTTTTTTTTTTTTTTTTTTTTTTAACTCCACACTTTTAAACCGGATTTTAACTTTGACAGTTATAATTGTATTTATTGTTATTAAGTTTTTAGCTACTAGTAGTAATAACACATCTACATCAAGAGTTTGACAAACCTGGCCTACAAATTCTGTAAGTTTCTATCAGTGTATTTCGTTTTCCATATGATTTGTTCTATTGATGGTGTGCTGTGATCACAACGGTCCCAGCAGGTGAGGTCGCTGAGTTCAGGTGCAACGGGATGGACGGCTGCTACGTTAATATCGTCATACCTGACAGAAAAGAGTACCTGACTCTGTGTGAGGTTGAGGTGTATGGCCCAAGGCTGGATTAAGTCTTAGATGTACTCAAAAAAAATAAAAAATAAAAATTCACAGCTTAAGCTTCAGTATGATCAGAAAAAACAGAACATGTAGAGAACAAGAGGCCCAATATGAACTCATTGAATTCATTCTCCCCACTCGGTAAAGGTGTTTTCACTCTCAGTATGACAGTGACATTTTAGCTAAGAGTTGTGTAAATGCCATTGATGTTAGTTCTGATGCGTCAGGTTTTTAGGCCGCTACTTGGTCAAAATATAATATTATGACAATTTATACAAAATAACACTTTGGAAGATAAATATAGGACAATTCTAGGAGCTCATCTCTTCCCACAGTTGATTGTATGACTGCAATGTCAGCCAGCCTACATTATATTCGTTGTTTGCCATGTTTCAGTTCCTAATGCTGTTTTTGATACCTGCTGCAGGATAACTCTTTGTATGTAACCAGCAATGAAATGCTATTAAATCATTAATACATCCATGTTGCGCTTTTCATTTTGGCAGAATTGTTCAGGGAGAGTAGGAGGTT
>OMNN01024302.1:0-16132 GCA_900302755.1 Chromis chromis
TAGAACCATCAGGATATTTCTTTATCTGAGGAATAAAACAGATTTTAAAAAGGGGCTCTTTTGACCAAATGCATTGTGGATCTCACGTGTCACAAATCACATTTCACACACTTCACATCACAGGATCTTGACAGTTATTGTAAAGACCTTTGCATGTAATCAAACTGCAAAAATTCAATTCATCTCAGTAGCAATGCCAGAATAGAAAACTACTCTATTTAAAGCAAAAACTGTATGCAAACGAGGGAAAAAGTATAAGCAAGTAAACATGATGTACCTGATGTGTAGGTTACATGCATCATGATTGTGTATTATCACTGATTCATTAACATGTCAGCAACACTTGGATGCTGCAAATGGATTTTTTTTTTTACCACTTATTATACAACAAGGTAGTTAATATTCTGAATATGCATCATATTTCATAAAACAATCAGACTTTTTTGGCACAATAGGTGTCACATAAATACAAGAGATAACTTCAAAGTCGCATACAAGTACATCAAAACAGCAAATTCTTACTTTTAAATACTATGTCACCTCACGATTAGTCAACACCTACTTTTTTTGTTAGAAATTCAACTAATGAGCAATTTTGTAGGCTGTCTCCATAGACGTAGATCCTACCTCCTTAAGGCTTAAAAAACATAATGTGTGTAATGTCAGTTATTAGGTGGCTATATAATCTAATACAGCAACTTTATATATTAGTTCTAATATGTTTGGGAAGCTTGAAGCTCAGTTTAGTTGACACTGGGGTGAAGTTTTGTTACTGTATTCTGCAGAAACAGTACTTTTACTTGTAATTTGATACAACTTCTGCACTGAAAGCCCAACTTTTACCTGTACTGATGTATTGTTATATTTTTATTGAGGTGAAGAATCAGAATATTTCATCACTGTTGTTGTTGTTGCTGTAGTGTTGTCCTCATTCTGCTTAGAGAAACAGCCAATTTACACCGTTTATCAACATCTGGATCTGGAAACCTGATCTGGATGATGAGATGGATCCACAGATATCTGCATTCTGGTATGAGCATGTTATTTCTAATTCAGATAACATTTCCAGGTAGAGATCAAAGAACATAATTGAGGCTGCATTAAACTCCTAACATGAGTTGATATTGTGGTTACTGATTTTGTCCTCCCTATAAATAAACACAATTATGATCAGTTACATTTAGACAACAAGTCCACATACATGTTAAAATCTCGTCTATATGCTAAAGCTATCCTGCTGTTTATTCTTCCACCACATACTGTGAAGCTGCATGTTGGAAGCCGAAGCCAGATGTCTCCTTCTGAACTGGACATATGAGTCGCAATAGCAGAGATTTTTTTTTTTTGTTCTGCCAGATCTCTCTCCTCTTCAATTATTAAAACAGAAACGTGGGGGAGAAAAAAAAGAAAACTGGATCACTTAAAAGTGCAGAGGCATTCCCCACTTAGTGAGTTCATTGAAGGAGCATTTATTTTCAGCACTCCTGAGCCACATGGCGCTCTGATTCTTGTTTAAGAGCAGCTGTGCACAAGACATTAGTGTGGTACTGAACTGAATTCTTGCATTTGCGTGCAGCTCAGTACATTGCTGGACATGCTACTGTATGTGAGGAGTATGTGACCAGAAACATATGATCTGAGGGATTATTCTCAGTTCTTTGCACGATGTAACCTTACAGGTAATGAAATGATTTGATTTATCTAACATCTAATAAACAAATTAGGGACTTTAAAAAAAAATGAATCTCAACATTGATTTTTCACCTAAACCAGTTGAGAGTATATCTTTAATGATCAAGATTATTTAAGATCACTTCAGAGATGCCAGTCTTGCAGTATAATCTAACAGGCAGATGAGTTAAAATGAGCTGCACCTGCAATGCGCATGTGTGACCAGCAGGTGGCAGTGTGGCACAAAGAAAGAAAGATAGAAAGAAAGAAAGAAAGAAGGAAAGAAGGAAAGAAATGAAATTCAAAGAATAGATAACTTCATAATAAGTATTAATCCTGTGATGAGTCAGATTGTTGCATTATTTAATATTCCTTATAGTTTTGCATGAAAATTGAAAGCTACTTTACATGTGCATTAAAGTTGTGATCACCAGTTAATATAAAATATATTATTTATGAAGAAAGCAGATTTTTTTGACAGTTGAATTATGTGGTTTGGACGTTATGGCATCACCATCTTTATGTAAAAGCACCTTTTATTGGAAAAAAAAAAAAAAACTCTGATTGATGGATTCTGTGTGGAGTCATTTCCAGGCATCCAGTCCTTTAAATTTTTAGGTGAAAGGCTCTTTGTCTGATCTGCTCACCATCAACCTCCAACCCGGTGTGTTTTCCTTCATTTCCGTCTCCCAGGACGCACCGCGCTCCGGCCTGCAGCTCTTTTACGGTTGTGTATTTCACCGGCTCTTTTTATTGCCACCGACAGACAATTAAAGTCTGCTGAACACACGCTCGCTGCCCGTCAGCAGGCTGCGGCTCCATAAAGGGCGTCTTTCTGTGGAAAACAAGCGGCTGCACGGAGGAGAGCAGAGAATGAGAAGCAGATAGAAAACCCAGAGCGATCAGGGTTTTATTCTGAGCTCTATAAAGTTGGGGACCCCGCAGCAGGATCAGCAGCCCACCCCAAACCCGACTCATCTGACCTTGAGATTGAGCCAAAGTGCAGCTCTCTGTCTTCTGCTGTTTTCTTCTGCGTCATACCTGAGCTGGGACGAAATGGTTGGCATTAGAACATCTAATGTCACCTTAAATGAGTTTATCTCATCCAGCCATTTTACACCTGGTGTCAACATCTGGATCTGGAAGACATATCTGGATAATGACATGGACCCACACATGTGCATCTACATCTGGTATTAACATGCTATTTCTAATCCACATCACATGTTCCTAAGAGGTGTGCATTCTACCCTAAACATGACTTGTGGGTAAACAGCTGCTTTTGGATTCCATGCATGTTGCAAATTACCAGAGTGTGCTGCTCTCCAAAACTCATTTTAAAGAACCCTTGGATAAAAACTGAGGCCCTAGATTTGTTTTCAATCTTTGCAAAGATAAAATGTCCGTGGAAAATTGTGAAATTACCCATCATTGTTTCCTTCACCACCAGCTACCAAAGACTATTCGACAACTTGGCAACTACAAAACATTTAAAGACCCCCTCCAGTGAAAATCCAGTTTTTTACCTTGTTAACATGTCCATATGGTGGTTTTATTTATATGCTGGGAGACACATTATAAGCAAAATAAGCAGTCAACACCATGGCTGAGCATTTCCACCTTGAAGCTATGTAGGACAGTCTCAAAAACACAGCTTCAGACTTTTGGGGTTTTACATATAACAATGAAAGGAACTAAACTTGGGATTTTACTTGATTTTCACCTCAAACATGTATATCTGAGTTACTGTGACTTTACAACTTGGCATTATGCAGCGTAGAGTAGTTTTACAGTGTTTGAGCAGGGTCGAATGTTGGGACTTCTGTATGTTCACGCAAGAAGCAGCAGTCTAGGGTTACACCTTAGCTACTTTAAGGTAGGGTGGGATTATTTTCATGGGAAAACACTTCTAAATATGTAAGTTTAATACTCAGAGATGACTTCATAGGGGTTACATCAAAGACCGGAGAAGGACTTCAAGTCAATTTTATGTGTGATTACTTGAAAAAACACAGAAACAATAAATCATTTTTTATTTTTTTTTTAAGTGCTGCCATTTAATTTTCTGAACTTGCTGGTATGTGAATTGTGTCTGGGGAAATATTGAGAGTGCAATGTATAATGGGAGCTAATAGGTGCCTAAATGCATTTTTCTTTTGCCCCTGGGCCTCCAAGAAGGTGCCATGATGACCATCATTGTTATCCCTATAGAGCCACGTTGGTAGCATAGCTTAAGCATCACTCTTTACTAAATTAAACATACAGCTGCTTAGACAACCAGGAGGTCCACAAAAGTGCTGGAATGGAACTCATGCTTGGAAGATGTCCTGTATACTGTTGGGCATTAAAGTACCATGCAAAGTCAGTCTACTGTATGGAAGAATCAATCCCAGAAATTATGTTCAAATACAGCTGAACTAAAACCTGGTCAAGTAACATTTTGACATAATAATGTAAGTTTTCAGTTTTAAAGAGTCACAAAGTCCACAATAAGAGGTAGGATGGGTGGAGGTGGCATAAGTCTGGCACAGAACTTAAACTGGGAGACTGGGGTTTGTGTTCATGCGGGACCATTATTCTTAGACTGCAAAGTTTAGCCACCAAAACCAGTTGATTAGGTTTAGGAAAATATCCTGCTTTGAATTTAAATAGACTCTTTCATCACATGTTTGAAGGTTATCTTTCATTTTCTGGGTCACCAGAGTGACAAAAATACTGTATGTTGATGAAAATCTAATTTATAATATGTCGCAAACAAATGCGATCCAGGAGAAAATACATTTGCTAAAGCCTATTCATGGTGGTGCAAACTCACTATAGATGACACTCATATCAGTCTGTATAAGGGACTGGTAATGCTGCTTTTAACAAACAATACTGTATCTCAATGCCACATTATATTTTACTGTATTGTGACTATAATGTGTTTTTGTGTGTTGGCTATGAAGCCTATTGCTGAACCTGCTGCAGTGTCTCCTTACCTTTGGACCATGCAAATCAGTTAACCCAGATATCAATCTGCTGTATATTCAGTGATGCTGCTCTAAAGGCAGGAACAGAATTTCTACTGTTATGACTCTGTTCACACAACACTGTTGCATTTCTCTCTCTGAAGTGAATATTTATGTAGAAGCAAAAGATATCTGTCCCAGATGTCACGACTGTCTTAGATGCTAACAGGTCAGGATGCACAGATTGATTTTAAAGTCTAATGATGCTATCTTTTTTTATTGTCATACAATACAGAAATTAATTCAGTTAATTTAATCCAATTCATCCCCCAAAAGAAAAACAAATAATAGCTTATCTCTTGTTTTCCAAATGCAATTAAAATACATCAGCCACACTGTTGAACTGGGTGACATGCTGCTTCACAACCATTCATTCAATGTCCTGCTGCTAAATAAGCTGACTATAGAGCACTAAATATGAATTAATCCACTGATGAAAATAGTCCCCCTTTTCCCTCTTTTTGTTTTTACAGTGTCCATCTATTTTATGAATTATTTATTATTACTTTTTTGACTTTTCAAACAAATAAACTATATAACCATAAACATTATTTTTTTCTTCACTATGGGCCTGAATCTGAGAGCCACAAACAGAGGAGGAAACTCAGGAAATAGCGGGTGAACAAATGAATCTTTTCATTGCATTTGTTAACATAAAAATGTATAGAATGATGTCAGTCATGTGATTTAATATTTTCTGCGACACCCTCAAACCTCGACTTTCTCTTCTTTCTCCACAAGCAGCATTACTCTGTGTGCTGTGGTTGAATATTTGGTTTGCTAATAGACGGCTGTGTAGTAAAATTATATGCTTTCAAGAAAATGGCCGGTGACTGGAGAGCAGTCGGCTGCTTCCATGGCATCAGGGCTAGACTCTGGTATAGTAAATCTTTTTTATTCTTAGACACATTGCACGATCTTGCAGAGAAGATTCATTACATTCACAATGTAGAACAAATTGAGAATGCTAAGATTAGCTAACTAACAGCTAAAGAATGTTATATTTGACCCAGGAACTAGTTGCAATCCCTGAGCATCTCTCCTTAATTTCACTCTCCGTGGATTTATATGTCACTGCACCACATTCCTCTCTCTCCTGTAGGTTGTGTTTGTCCTCCCTGTCCTCTCTACAGGTTTCTTACGTCACCAACTTGCCCGGTGTTTATTATTTGTTGTTTCTCAATGCTCATCTTTTCTCACACCGCTCTCCTCTCACCCCAATCAGTTGGCAAAGACAGCTGCCCACATTGAGTCTGGTACATTTAGATGTTTAGTACAGTTCAAACTGAGTTTGTCCTCCAATAGCAAGTTCTGCTCAAGAGGAAACTCATGAGTTTCTCTCTCTATTATTATAAGATCTTTATCCTACTATGTAAACTGACCTGAGATGACTTATGTTATGATTTGATGCTGCATAAATAAAATCCAGATGGTTCCTTGAGATGCAGTTCATACTAAAGAACACTAGATGGAGAAAGAGAGCCAAACACCGAACACTACTTTTGTCTTTCCTCCCTACAGTGAATATGAATCCATATCAATATATTTTAACACACTGTGTCTCGTCTTATTTTACAGTGCAGCCTGCAGTTTCTGTCACATTTATGGCAGAGTAGTATATCTGGTATGTAATTCAATTATAGCACTGATGGGCTGGTAGATCAAGTGCTGACATGTCGCAGCTGCCAGCATTTAAAAAAGACTTCTTGTCATTCATGTTGTTATCACTTTTCATTTGGTGTTGACTTCCTGCCTCCCAGTAGTTCAACCACCCTGGTACCAACAGATCCAGTGATTAGTGTTATATACTGTAAAACATATACCATTAGTTTCATGCATTATCAACGGATGCACCTCATTAGAACACAATATCCATTTATATATATATTCTTACACTTGCAACTATTATATATATATACAGCATTATATAGTGGATAGAGACACCGTATATATAGTACAACTGATAAAATCTGTGCTCTTTTGTCAGACTGCATTTATATTATCAATCAATAATCAATCAGACTTAATTTATAGAGCACAAATCATGTATTAAAAGCAACTCTGAGTGCTGAACATAAAAAGAATTGAAAAAGAGCTAAATTTCAATTAAAAATAAAGAGTAACATAATAAGAACAACAGTAAAAGATCAGTAAAATAACGAGAACAGTAACATTGCAAGTTATAAAGCCAGGCTTTAAAGGTTAGTTTTAAGTTTTCTTTTAAATATATCCACACTGTTGGCTGTTCTCAGGCTGATCCACAGACAGGAGTCATAGTGGCTAAAAGCATCCTGGCCGTAGGACCATGTCAGATGGTTAGTCGGGAGTTTCACAATATTTTTCTTAAAGCGGTATGCTTGTGTTATATTACATTTTTTTTCTAATCATTTTCAGTTTCAGAAGAAAACCATTTCTTGACAAACTGCACAAATGTCTATTGATTTCTTGCTTATACTGAGAAGCAGATCAGTTATTGTACACTTGTCAGACAGAATGCGAACGTTTTCTGAATGACAGGGTAAAAGACAATAGTTTTAGTAGACTAAAGACCCACATATGTATCAATCGATGACCCTGATCATCATTCATGAGATGTGTGATGATGTACTTATTCTGGATAAACTTTTCTAGTATTAACTGCATAATACTGGAAAAAACAAATCACCCTTCTCTGTATTACTCCGTGATGTGCTGCAAGGTTCCCCAGATTTAACCAGAGCAGTGTCACGGCCAGTGAAAGAAATGTTAAAATCACCACAAGAAGCTGTCAGTTACTGAATTTAATTACTTCAATCAGTCAATACAATCTGACTGATTGTCTCCAAGTAATACGCCTACAGCATTGCCTGCAGACAAATGTATATTTTTAATGCTACTAACAGACCCACACACACAACTAGACATCATTTTTTGAATTAATTTTGTTTTTCTCAGTGATCATAATGTCAATAAATTATTAAAAGATAGACAGGGTACAGGCAGAGACTGTGCCTGTGTTTGAAAATCAGAGTGTGTGCTTGTGTGTGCAGTTTTATTGCCATACTAGACACAATTGTACAGTGAAAAGCAGCTGTAGCATGCACATATAAAAATTCATGTATAGAGACGACATAAATAACACAAAAAATGAAAAGAATAAGCAACAAAAAAAAGAACAAAGTAATTATCGAAGTAATGATGTATACTATTTTGACAGATGAAGCTTTTATGCAGGGATGTACAACAGATGCATATGGACAAATTATGTACAATTTAATCATAAAGTTATAAGGTAAAGGTAGTGAGAGGGGGAATCAACAAAATCATGAAAGATGTTTATCCCATGTGGATGAATAAAGTGTTTTTTTCACACCAGCTGCATCTGCTTATTTAAATTTGTATTTGTATAAAACTATAAACTCCAGCAGACACAGTGTACAACAATATGTGGGATAGACCAATAAACAAGTTGATAAAAAAAGCAAAATTTGTATTGTTTGTGCAATGTATAGAATAGATGAGAAGTGTGTGAAGTGAACGAGGTGGAGTTGAACGGTTTCAGGGAGAAAGCTGCTCTGTCATCCCGCAACGCTGCAGCAGATGCTCCTGTGTCTCCGTCCAGACGGCAGCAGAGTGAACAGGTTGTGTCTGGTGAGTCCTCGCTGTCATATTATCACCTGAGTCATTGATTCTGGATAGATGGGTGCCAGGGATGTTCACTTGGAGGGTAATTAAAATTCTAATTGACCTAATTTAAGTAAACTAAACTTGGCTTTTACCCCTGACCCGAGATGTTTCACGTTGCTGTAGCACTGCCTTTGTTTTTAAGAGACAAAACCAATATTCCGCCTACAACAAGTGATATGCATACTATTAATCTAACCTCAACTTTAACATGGAAATAGTAAATAAATGTACTGATAAATAAAGGTTGCTGTTTGTTATTAATTTAGGAATTCCATACAAAATAAGATTCACACTGTGCTGAGTATTTTGTGTCCTAAAGCAATCAAAATACAAAATTACCTGAAATGAACACACATTTAGGACTGCCTTATATGATTTCCTTAAGCAAAATGCTGACATATTTAATTTTAACTATACTTTGAAAGACAAAAACAAGACAAAATTTGAGAACAGAAAAGCCTTTTACTTTGTTAAAAGCTAATACTTTCATTATGTGCTCATGTGTTTAACAAACAGCCTCAGTGTCAAACTGGCAAACAAGCAGTTTTGAACTGATCAAGTCAGACTGGGAAATTTGCATTCTCATCCACATTTATTTAGTGCGGTTGTAAGCAGCAGTTAAATCTGGATTTGTACTGTGTAGGGCCTCTGGTTTCATCAGCAACACTGACAGGCAAAACCCCACACTTTGAGTATCATAGCATATTGAAAGTAATTTAGAACATTAAAGAGCAGGCCTATGATTGATACTATTTGACAGACTGTACATGAACTAAACCCAGGTCTGATCTGTGCTGACAACCCTCTGTAGTGTACAAAACAGGCAGCTGATGATAGTAAAACCTTTCTGTACGTGCACTCTCAGCGCAGTGCATCAGTATTAAACACAGGAAGGGTAGCGAAAGGAGGAGTGAATAATAATATGAACAAATTAATATACATGGTCCATCCTTTTTGATAATTACATGAAAAGGAAATTAATTTAATATTTCAGTGATCAAACTAGCTTGTACTACTGAGTCATGGTACAATTTCAGTAAGCTCACTACTTGGCTGAATTTAACAGTTCTTCTTTGTTAAGTAGCATTAAAAAAAAAAAACTATGCAGAATATCAGACCAATTTGCACTCAATTATAAAATAAAATGAGTCTCTGTGTCAAATTCTGTCCTATTTTTCTTTGACTGACAAAGGAGGGTTTGATCTGCAAGGCGGCTTTTGAGGAAATCAACTGACAATACAAAGTCCATGAAACATCCAATACTGGCAAGTAGCTACATTCAACTATACTTGACTCTGTAGTTTAGATTAGACCAAATGGTACAAGAGAAAATGTATTTGTTATATAAGAATAAAGACCAAAAATAGTGAATATATACACATGGTTGTAGTTGGATGCATCAACGTTAAGACAATAAAGAGTGACTGAGCCTCGGAGAGCCCTAAACCAATTTAACCCCTGGTTGTAGGATAGAATACTGCAAATAAGGCTAATGTTATTTTTGGTTAAGATGATAAGTATCTGACATAAACATAGTACTTGTTTAATCTAAGTAAGCATGGATGGATAATTGCAGATATTTCGGAGGCCTTTGATTGAAAAGTCCCAATCTAAACTTATGCATATCAGCTGCTTTGGTGAATCTAGAACAAATTAAAAGTTTTCTAAAATATAAATTAAAGTTATCTGGAAGATTTTTTAAAAATGTACATTGGTTAGAATTTTCTTTATCTTTATTTTTTTGTGTGGCTCGGCTGCATTGTGCTTTAAAAAAAAAAAAAAGCTACAGACGGATATAGAAAAGAAAAAAGGGGGACAGAAGCTATAAAAAAGACTCTTTGACACACGCACGTCTGTTCAGGTGTTACCAAACCACCCAGGTGGAAATCTTCTCTTCCTTTAACACGGTTTTACAGGAGCAACAACATGGCGGTCAGAGCAGGAAGTGACTCAGAGGTCAGCTGATCCCAACACACACATCTGCTTCTTATCACTATGCCAACGCTGTGTGTGTGTGTGTGTGACTTGAATTCACATGTGCTGGAATGGAAACACATGCGGCACAATGACGGTGTCGGCTGCCAAACATTTATTTCACAATTATTATGTCCAGTAGTTATACTATATTATTGATACAACAGTCTGCAGTCTGTTATCTGTCCTCAAACTGATACTGAATGATACAATATGGAGTGAGTCATCATGCAAACAGAAGCAGCTATCTAACAGAGTGGGCAGTTTTTATTGCAGGGCTTTGTTCAGCATCGGTAAAGGCTATGGAGAAGATGCACAAACACTCCACATGTACGCACACAAAGTTTAAACATTTGTCATATGTGGAAGATCCAGGTCTGAACAAATGTCAACTGTGCATCACCACTGAAAACAACCTGAGTTTTGAATGTATTTATTAGAAAAAGTAAAAAGTAAAAATCATAAAGGGAATAAAATAAGGGAATATATCTAAATACACCAAAACAATATTTATACTACAACTACAGACACTTTTTTAAATCTACCTCACAGCACAGTTTTGCACACATGCATATTTATCTGTTTACCACTGGTACACACTTGTATATATTGTATTTATTGCTGTATTTCACTTATCGTTCTGTATATTTCACATATCGTTCTTTATTTTTCTTATTTTTATTTATGTATTATTATTTTTTGGACTTATAACCGGGACCCAAGTGCCAATTTCGTGCCACCTCATGTGAATACGTGTGCTGGTATGACAATAAAGAACCTTAAATCCTTGCAAGGTTAAGTGAGGTTTAAACATGCTTTAAGGAAGATTTTAAACAAATGAAAAATCTTGTAAGTTAAGACTAGAAATATTTATCTTACCTGTATCTTATATATACAAATATGTGTTTGCAAATTATTTATATTATGAGTTTTAAGACATTTCTGAATTAAAAAAGGGACTACAAATATATTGGAAAATCATTTATCTAATCCTCATTATTGTAATTATTCAATGCACACTTCTTTACTAACTGAAAATGAACTACGAAACATGTTAGTCATTTTGTTGTATAATGAATCTATTCAAATGTGCATGGCTGCACATGAAGGAAACTGTTGTCCTCTTTGTGCAAATTTATTATAATCACAATGTACTATCCAAAATTGAGTCCTACAGTTGGATTCATTTACAGCACATGATTGACTTCTTACTCATGATAGTTGTTTTATCCCACTGCTACATATCCAACACTGTGCACCAGCAACAAGCTTCCACTACTGCTGAGTCAATTAAAATGTCCCATATTATGTATCACTTATATATAAACTTATTTAAACTTCTGCACAGCAACAAGCTGCTAGATTTAGTTGCAGCACATTGCAAGTCACATCCTTGAAGAAGACAATGCACAATGAAAATAAAATAAAAATAGTGACTGATTCTTCAGAATATGACCAACCACAGGTCAATATTTACACTAGGCCTTTACACTAGACATTAAAAGATGTTATATAGAACATGCAGCACAGTAAAATATGTAGGAGGCTCCTCTACACACAGATGCTTGATAGCTAATCTTAATTATACAGTTTAATTTGTCTGTAAAGTCGTTTATTTTCTACAGAAGAGGGAGGGCCACAGTAGGAGTCCCACAAGGTTCCATTCTAGGGGCTTTTTATTTCTTATCTATACATCTATCTAAACGTGTTTTCACTGGTTAACTTAATGCATATCTTGCAAAGAAATGGCAATTTTATTGATCCACACAGAACTGCACTTTTATTTATCAGGGAAACAAACAAATAAGGTGTAAAATGCACCTTTTGCTTATTAAACTATTGGTGAGTAGAAAAAACGCACACAGATTAGAAGCTATAAAATCATTTTTCTCTTTCTGATCATATCAAGGCAATATCTCCTCTTTTCCATGATAAATTGAATTAATATCAATTTTATACATCTTGTTTTCTACCTCCCTCAATGCCAGTTTTAATTTCAGTGCAGAGAAACTAATTTTTTGAATCAAGTGTGAGCACTAATGCGTCTCCTCACTCCTCGACGATTTCTTGTTTTTAACTGTTGTTAGTTTTTGGCTCACTTTCTACTCTGTTATTGGACTTTCACTGTTGACTGGGGGCACTTAAACAAAGCTCACAGCTGTTTTATATCATTGGTTTCTGTGCAAATTATCCAACTAAACAACATTAAGGCTTTCTCTCTGTGCTAATGGCTGGGCTCACTTGTTTCACAATTAAACGAATTATGTCCAACATGAATCAATGTAAATGAGGGAGAAAATCAGCGGGAATGGTAATCAGAATGCAACACTTTGAACAGCAACCTTCACCTCTCTGCTAAATAACCACACTCACATTTATAAGGTCAGCATCATTGTAGATGGCTGTAAAATTTCACAGATGACTAGTGCGTTGGCTGCCACTGCATTTGGTTTGTTTAACAGCTGCATACAGTCTTAAACTTACCTTGGCTTTGTTTGAAGAGGACGAGATCCTTCTCTGCTGCCCGCTGCATGTTGGTCTGCTGCTCATTACAGGAAGGTGTGTTTGTGTGTGTGTTAGCATGTTCCAGAGGTTGTTGGGTATTCAACACCTATGTATTGTTATAATTCTGAACATCACAACATACATCTTGTGCCAATTTCAGTGCTGGTGCAGAAAGAGTGTGTGTGTATGGGAATGTTATTGTAACTTTAAATCTGTGTATGTGTCTTTTCAAATTCATTAATTTGCAAAGGAATCTGCAAGATTTGTACACGTTTTCTGGGTAGAATCCAGAACCAAGCCCTCTACTATTATATGAGATCCAATACCTCTGTTTAACTAAAAGTTTCAATAAATATGAATCTGACTCAGTGAAATAATAAAAAATCTTTCATGACGAGTATAAATACAATTTAAGGCCCTTATTCTTAAGATATGAATGAAAGTTAAACTGTAAAATGTGCCTCCTGAAACCAAAGATGCATCACACTGTTTGGTGTCACTGGAAATGCAGGAGCCCTCAGCAGTGGAACAGATTGATTCTTCTTTTGCCTCATAAATAATCTTTTGGCAGTAAGCAGACTGCCTAGATCACACAAACCCAACTACAGGCAAGTTTTATTTTGACCTTGTGATCAAGTTACTGGTAATTAGAGGCAGCTGACAGGACCCTGCCACCAGTGGCGTCTGTAATTTTAAACAGTCAAAACGATGATCACCACTGGCTGAAGTGGCACAAAGCTTCCTGAATGTTATTTAAACTGAGCTGTGATAATTAGAAAGAGAAAGAAAAGATAACGGGTCAATAAGCAGCTTTGTGAGTTTTGCCAACCTTGATGTCACAACAGAGTCAGTTATGGTTGTGACCAAGTCATTTCAAACATTTACACACTATAATTTTCACTCTATATGCATCAATATACTTGCAGTTGAAAGGCATTCTCAAGGCAACACCAGCAGTCTAAGTTAGAGAGCACACAGTTGAGTTTATCAAAGAAAGAATCAGATTTTGATCTGCTTTATGTAGGCAATACCCATCCGATAAAACATGCCCAGAGTTGCCACACAGTCTACACAAATATCTGCACACAAACAGTCCAGTTTCTCCCCAAAAAAATGCTGTTAACCTTCCTCTTGTGTTCGCTTTATGTTACCATCTCTTGTGTTAACAGGTCGGTTTTGACCCGTGTCTTAAATCAGCTCTAAAATACACTAAAAACTATTTTATATCATCCAATTTGTTTCTCATCTCCTGGTTACCTTGTTAGGCTTCCTTATACATGAAAATATTGGTTTTAATATTTTTGGTGTGGGCCTCTGGGCATTTTTTTTTCAGTATACCCCGATGCACTCTGCAAGTCACCAATTCTATTGATGTCACATGCCTGGAAATGCCCATCTTTGTTTGCTGTGTTTTTGTGCAGGTATATGGCAAAACAAGGCAAACTAAGAATCCCCTGTTGGCTGACAGTGACCTGATGATTTCAGTTTTGCCTCTAATTATTGCTTTATAATCTTTTTTTTTAAATAACTGGGTCGAAACCGACCCTAACAACACAAAGGTCATAATTTCAACCAGAGCATTTTATAATTTAGTGGGGGAAAAAAAGTTTTATTTTGTTGAAATAGAGGTTCCTGACAATGTCAAAAAGTCTGACGCAATAAACAATTTTTTGTGGTTGTTTTAAGTAAGTAAGTAAGTAAATCTTATTTAACTAATATAACTTTTCATAGATAGAAATCACAAAGTGCTTTACAGTAAAAACAAAGAGCTTCACAAAACATTTATGCATTTAAAACCTAAAAACAGGTCGGTGCCGACCCGAACACAAGAGGAAGGTTAAATTTTGAGATGCTTAGGGGCAATTATTGGGGCTTGTCACTGAACAGTGTAGAAAACAACCAGGCCTTTGTGTTTAAACTAAAATGTGCTTGCACTGAAACCAGCCCCAAAAAAGAAGTACCACACACGAGTCTTCTGGGTGAAAGGCCTGTCGTTTATGCTTCTTCATCCATCCTTCAGCCTCTTTATGTGGACTTTGTTGCTCTTTTTATGTATAAAATAAAAGAAACTTGAGAGTCTTGTGACATGCCATGCCGACTAATAGAAAAGAAGAGGCAAAAAATTTAAGAATCTCAAAGTTTAACTGCCTTTATTGGGAAATATTATATGCTTTGCGCTGTGGCCCAACTTAACTGGTGCACATTTTGCTGTGAGACTGCACTGAACATAAATATAAGATTTCACTTTATTGTTATTCTGCAAATCTGAGTACACATTCACAAATCTGAGTACACATTTACAGATTCTTGTGCACATTCAAAGATCTGAGAACACACATACAGACTGAGATACAGTGTGCTGCTACAAAATTACCTCCCTCATGTGTATTTTATGTGCCCAGGCCAAAATAATGGTGCTGAGGTTGAGGCGTTGGAAACATGTGAACCACATCAAAGACACTTTACCTCCATTAACCTTCACCACAGCTATCTTCAAACCTTAACAAAGTGTTTTATTTGCTGAACTATAACTGTAAATGTGCTGTTGTTGCCACAATTTGTAAGAAAGCAACCAGTCATTGAACTAAATCAGCATTTTGGGTTTACTCTAGCCCAGTGGTTCTTAACCTGGGTTCGATCGAACCCCAGGGGTTCAGTGAGTCAGTCTCAGGGGTTCGGTGGAGGAATTCAGCAGAGCCAGGTTCAACAGCAACTCTTCAGAACAACACTCAACATTTTGGTGTCACCAAATCGTAGCGTACCCTCTTATTGCTAAGAAAGCCCTTGACATTTTCATATGGTTTGTTACAACGGATCTTTGCGAGCAATCCTTTTCGAGGATGGTAGACATAAAAACGAAGAAAAGGAACAGACTTTGTAGCAAAAATGACATGTGAGTGGCACTTGCCAAGGTGAACCTGCACATTTCTGAACTGGTCACTGAAAGCAAAAAGCTAAAGTCACATTGATTTGCAGTAAAAATTGTGGGAAATTCATGTTTTGTTGGTTTTGTTCTTTGAACACAGTGGTTTTGTGTGCAACTGATGCATGGTTCATTCCGTGCACCAGTAAAACATATACCTATTTTTTGAATTTGAAAAAATCACATTTTATTTTTCCAATTACGAAGGGTTCGGTGAATGCACGTATGAAACCTGCGGGGTTCAGTACCTCCAACAAGGTTAAGAACCACTGCTCTAGCCACAGCAATAAGTTACCAATTATATTCTGTCTGACATTTTGTCGCATGTTGAAGTTAAAGCTAAAACATTTCCAGGCAGATTTTAAATAATGTGGAACAATGT
>OMNN01024303.1:0-20195 GCA_900302755.1 Chromis chromis
CCCATCCCACCAGGAAAAAAACAAAATCGGCATCAGTCACTCACCTTCCATTTCCAACATCCCCTTACCCCCACCCACATCAAAGCCAGGGCAAACCAAGCGGCTACATGCTTTCTCCGAGGGAAATCATACAAAAAAAAGGAACACATGAAAGAAGCACAAAGTCCTAAAAATGTGGAATCTGGTGAGAATTTGTACAGGTGTGATCCCGGTACTGACCACTGTGGGGCAGTGTACATTTATCCGTAAAGGTCATCGTCGTTATCCTCATTGAACACTGGACCACTGCCAGTTCCGCCTGAGCCATGGCTTGGACCACTGCCGCCTGTAGCACTGGAGGGAAACCTAAAAGACACAGAACAAAGTTATTTATCCATTTTTTAATCCCAGAATATAAAAATGCCTAATATTTATAAAACAAATATAAAACAAATCTGGTCATTAGAACAAAATCTGCTTGTACAGTCATAGCATTTCCCTACTGACTAATCTGCTCATGTTTAACTGCTCCGGTTTGACTGTCAATCAGAACAAGCCCTCATGAGCAAAACTGCAGAAAGAGTGACACCCCACTTTCATGAGGTCATTCTTTAAAGCTTAAAAACAAAGCTTTCACCACTAATGCCAATATAAAATGAAGAAGTGAAAGTGTACCTGAAGCTGCCAAAGCCACGGCTCTGCTGCAGTGTCTGAGCAAACATCTCATATTTGCGAATGTCATTGTCACTGACGGAGCGACGAGCAAATCGCATTGCCTCTTCAAAGTGGTCCTTCCTAATCTCTGGCACGGGATCATCCTCTTCCACCTCCTACGAAGAAGAGACCGTCAAAACATGAGAGATCAGAAGTAGCAGCAGAAGCGCAGTCGTGCGCAAATGCTCATCCAGATGTGAAAAAGCGAACGAGGGGACAGAACAAGCACTGACCATAGCTGACGGGTTGGTCTGCCTCTCCCTCTCTCTGCGGATCTCGTTCTCGATGCTCTCTCTGATGGCCAGTTTACATGCCCGCTGGCAGATCTCTGTAAGGTCAGCTCCAGAGAAGCCATTGGTCATCTTAGCCAGGAAGTCCAGGTCCACATCCTGTCAAACAAAAGCAATGACAGGTTTAAAGTTAAATTCTGCTCTATTTAGGATGTTATTCTTAGGAGTTTCCTTTCATCTGAATATAATGTTTTTGTAACTCATGACACTCCTCTACTGGGGATCTGCAAGTTTTTGGGAGCAAACTATTAATTTATTTTTATTTTTATAAACAGCATGAACTTGTACATTTTAAAAAGGCAAAACAAGTATCGATCCACCTACTCTAATAATGTAAGAGTTACTAGAGTCCGTAGGAACAAAATTAATATATATACAACTTTAAATAAATGCCCTCAGTCTAACAGAAGCCCTTAAGATAATAACGGTTCAGTTCTGCATACAAACCAGACACTGCACAAGCAGTGGGTGCGTTGGTGGTGTGAATAATGAGTAGAAGCATTGTCACCTTGCTGATGGGACTCTTGCGGAGGTTGGCCTTCAGGATGCTGATCCTGCTCTTCTCGTCGGGCAGGGGGATGTAGATGAGCTGATCCAGACGGCCAGGTCTCAGGATGGCAGGGTCGATGATGTCTGGTCTGTTTGTGGCTCCAATGATGAAGACGTTCTTCTTGCTCGACATTCCGTCCATCTCAGTCAGGATCTGGTTGATGACACGGTCGGCAGCTCCACCACCGTCTCCCACGTTGCCGCCACGGGCCTTGGCTATGGAATCCAGCTCATCAAAGAAGAGAACGCATGGGGCTGCTTGACGAGCCTGGAAACACAAAACAATGTAGAAGTCAGTCCTTTAGAGTTAAATCACTTTCAACTTTAAAGATTGTGACTGTCCTGTAGATTAAACAAACAACATTAAAAATTAATCCCCCCCCCCCCACACAAGTTCTATGACAGACACTAACAACGCTCTCACCTTGTCAAAGATCTCTCTGACGTTGGCTTCAGATTCTCCAAACCACATGGTGAGCAGCTCAGGTCCTTTGATGGAGATGAAATTTGCCTGGCACTCATTGGCAATGGCTTTGGCCAGCAGAGTCTTACCACAACCAGGGGGACCGTAGAAGAGCACACCCTTGGATGGGGTCATGCCAAACTTGAGGAACTTGTCTGGATGCTCCACTGGGTACTGAACGAAGCAGAGAGAAAAGAAACACAGTAAGATTCTAAGTTTACAGGTTTCATGTATCAGTTTCAGACATGATCTCACTTCTGGAAAAGACTCATACCTGCACCAACTCCTGCAGCTCCCTCTTGACATCATCCAGACCTCCGATATCCTCCCAGGTGATATTGGGAACCTCAACAACCGTCTCTCTCAGTGCTGATGGGTTGCTCTGGCTCAGAGCCCACTACAATACAGTGTTGATCGTGTTGGTATTGACTCAGAAGACAATTGCTGGCTGTGTGACACCATCTTACGGTCACCCCATATCAAAGATCACATTACAAGTCTTACCTTGAAGTCATCCATGGTAACAGCAAGAGAGTTCATGACTTCAGCATCAATGGTCTCATCCTCAAGGTCGATCAGGTCCATCTTCTTCCTAATGGCCTGCAGGGCAGCCTCAGAGCAGAGTGCAGCCAGATCTGCACCCACATGCCCATGGGTCTCATTGGCTACCTACAATATGACACAGAGAGATCAATACATCATAAAAAGGTACCCATGCAATGCAGCTATTTATATATGACATCTGTGTAACTATGAGCTCAGCTGTTTCGTAACTGATGATGACTGTGTCACAGAGAATGGCCAGTGTTGAACTTTAACACATCATATGCCAAGCTCTCTGGCCGAGGGCGATCACAGTGGTCAAGGTCAGTAATGAAGGAATGTGAACAGAACATTGTATTTGATAGCATACCAGTCATTTAGCATTAGATAGATACACGCTGTCAGACTCCTTATGACACAGAATTATTAACAGTTTGCGGTGCTGCTCCATTTGTGAGTGACGGGTAATGGAACTCATATGACTCTACCTCTCCTTAAGTGTTGTATGGTGTGACTTGACTGGAAATAAATTATGTGTACAAACCTGTTCTAGGTCAACATCGTCAGCCAGTTTCATGTTCTTGGTGTGAATCTGGAGAATCTCCAACCTGCCAGTGGCGTCGGGGATGCCAATGTCCACTTCCCTGTCAAAACGCCCTGGAGGTGGTAGAGGTCAAAACACAGACATTACTTACCACGAAACATGCTATGAGCAATGAAGACGCACACC
Organism: Chromis chromis; assembly: GCA_900302755.1. NCBI lineage: Eukaryota > Metazoa > Chordata > Actinopteri > Pomacentridae > Chromis > Chromis chromis. Next base: position 3,269 of record OMNN01024303.1, read on the forward strand.
AGACACACCTCAAGATGATTCAAAACTACCATCTACAGGAACTTAGAGTCTCATTTCTAATGGAGTGGCAGCAGAAGTAACATTCAAGACCTAAGACATGACTGATTGCATTTAACTACACATCAGTATGTGATGATTAAGCAAGAACCATTTCCAGCCCTTTGTCAAAGCTGTAACATCCCATCACATCCTTTAAAAACTGAAACTGCAGAACAGTGAGATACTGACCCACTAGTGAACTGCAGAGCCCACAGAATAAATACCAGCCAGCAGTTTTAATCAGAATTATGACAGCCTGCTTTAGGGAGCTAAACAAGGAGATCCCTTCATGTTATATAAAATACAAAACCAGAATTATGCGTCTACTGTAATCACCAAGGGCATCTTAGGTGCACAATGCCCCATAAGTAATGCGGTTGGTTGAAAACTATATCTGAATTTGCTAGAAGGATGAGCTGCAAACCTTTTTGCTACAATCATCCCACACCACCTCCGTGTATATTATGTTAAACATTATAGGCCATTAGAAAAATATTCTTAGAAACTGGGCTATGTGTAATTGCTGGTAGTTCTGCATTAAAACATATCTGCATTGTCTTACTAGTCCTAACTGCAGTATTTAAAAAGAAAAGGAAAAAAACTGATGCACACCTCTAGTAGGAGTTAAACATAACCAGTAGGGGCAATGCCAAAACAAAAATGTCTCAAGGGTTATAAAAACGACAGTGTTTGTGTTACTGGTTTAACATTTTACTAAAAATGTTCACTTCTTCGTGGATGTGATGCTTTTTTTTGAGTTGTCAAGCAATGAAATAACTCAAATACAAGCTTTAGCCAGATAATTTACCAAATCTCCTGAGAGCTGGATCAATGCTGTTGGGTCTGTTGGTGGCAGCCATGACAATGACATGTGCTCTCTGTTTCAGGCCATCCATAAGAGTCAGCAGCTGAGAAACAATGCGCCTCTCCACCTCTCCATGAGTCTACACAACACAAAAGACATTGTTGACGCAATTCACATTTTAAATATCGTCTAGACATTAATCTCTTGATGAAGACTGTGAAGCTCCTAATAGGTATATTTTAAAGCAAGGTGAAGGACTATTTGTGCACAATTAACTTAAAACACAAATACAATTTCAGCCCTCTGCTCAGTCAGGGCATTGGTGATCATTTTCAATCATTTTAAAACACTCAAAATTCATTAACAGACACTCTACTGTTATCGAGCTTTCCATCTTTTTCCACTCACCTTCTCTCTCTTTGGAGCAATTGCATCAAGTTCATCGATAAAGATGATGGCAGGAGCATTCTTCTCGGCTTCCTCAAAGGCCTTTCTCAGGTTACTCTCGCTCTCTCCAGCCAGCTTACTCATGATCTCAGGGCCTAAAACAAAAAGGCAAACCTTTTGATTTCAGAGGTAACCTTCCTCCAAGTAACCACTGATCAGATTCTAATAAATACTAATTTTAACCAGTCAAACCACAACTACAATGCAAACCATCAGGGACAAACCCAGTATTAACCACAACTAGGAATAAGTGTGTATAAACAATAAATATAGATGAGTGTTCACACCATTAATCAGGAAGAAGAAGGCCCCAGTTTCATTGGCCACAGCCCTGGCAATCAAAGTTTTTCCAGTTCCAGGGGGTCCATATAGCAGGATTCCACGTGGGGGCTGAAAAGGGAGAAAACAATTTTGAGGTCAGCGCTTTTTGTAAAAAAGTGAAAACATTTGTAGGTTAAATAATGACAGACTGAATATCTTTAAACTTTAAGCAGCCTTAATGACAGAATTCTGCAAACTGAAAGTAAGTCAAACAAAACCAAAAGCATTGTACACTTACTTCACTCTGGTTAAATATTTACAATGTGCTGTATAACTGACAATAAACATGCTATAACAGCAATACAGATGCAGAAGAAAAAAAGTGACTCAATATCAGTTACACAGTAATATCTATCAATATTGGCCACTTATTTAATCCTACACAGCTAGGATAATAGCACAAACCTTGTAAATTTAAGGGAATGTGCATTTTAGGCTGTAGAAGTTCTACTTTACTTTTTAATGAGGAAAAAGTGCTATTTCTTCACCATTCACTTAAAATTCCACAGAGAAGGTCAAATCGGTTTGCTAGTTCCTCCATGCAGATTAAAAAGGTGCCTCACCTTGACTCCTATCGCCTTGAACAGTGCAGGGTGTCTGAGAGGCAGCTCCACCATCTCTTTGATCTGAGCCAACTGCTTCCTTACTCCTCCAATGTCATCATAGCCCACTTCGTTCAGGGACTCTTCCTCATCCTGCATGTTCAGACACAAGATGTTAAAATTTCCATGGAGTTTATTTTTAGTAAATGTTCACCCATTTACTATTTACAGTTGCTATTTACCTCTCTCCTGATTGGCTCTCCCTCACAGTGAATGACTGTGTCAGGAGCAACAATACAGTAGGGGGAGGGATCAGTCTCGACCACCTTGAACTCCACAGCACGCATGCCTCCTCTGACCAGGAAAATATCACCTTCACAAGGTAAAAGAAAACAATTTACTATTCCAACAGAGCTGTATGTTCACTCTTACTGAAACAGATAAATAGGTATGCAACATAAAATCTCTGTCATCACAATGGACAGATGGAAATTGGTGCTCACCTTTGCGGATTGGCCTGTAAGCCTCCAAGAAGTATGGCTTCAGGTACACCTCAAACAGGTTGCCAGTAATTCCTTCTACTGTGTCATCTATTGGGAGGACATGAATCCTCTTTCCGTATTTGACATCAGGACATGGCTGGATGCTAAGGGAGAGAATACATTTAATACTATGTATTTTTCAAATGGCTGTGAGGGGGGAAAAAAAGTAAGACAAGCATGTGCTTCTTCCTACCTGATGACATCACCCAGGCGGACCCTCAGATTGTTGCGGACCACCCTGTTCATGCGAACCTTTTCATCAGAGCAGGTGTCATCAGACAGCACGATGCAAACAGTCTCCCGCCTTTTCTTTCCCTTCATCAGCACTGTGTCTCCACGGAAAAGCTGCAGCTCGTCCATCTTGGTCTAAAGACACATTAAACAGTTATTTTGTGAATCTCAGTTATTATCAACCAATGTGTAATAACAATTTACAGGGTTTGGAATTTGTGAATGCACACCTGAGAGAGTGAGACCACACTGTTGTCTTCATTGATGGATTCATCAACAATCAGTCTGTTGGGTCTGTTCTTCTGTTTCAGAATTGCTGTTGCTAGATCATCATTTTTGGATCTATGATATGAGGAAGGTAAGACAAGGTCAAACAAATACTTATCATTGTGCAACTCAAAAGGTCTCATGCAGCTCCTACAATAACAATGAGCACAATAAAAACTAAACGTTCAATAGAAGAAGAAAAAAATGAACAGGAAACCTAGGAGTTATTACCACATTCTACAACAAATGAATGTTAGGTTTCCTAACTTCATTAAATCTACCTATGATTAATCTAGCCCCGAAGGTGCTCCGTGACACTTTTCAGTACATCTCCTGAGAACTACATTACACCCTTTTGTTCTCCTTTACAAGATGGATTTCTGTGTTCAAAGGGTCATTAAGGTTAACAGCTTAACCATGTCACTCATAACGGACCTTTAGAAGGATAATTGAATATATGATAACGTTGATATCGTTTATTTAAAGAGATTGGGTATCCTTGGAACTCGGGCATGAGGACTTGCATTACTGAGTGTTATTACCTTGTATTGCTGTTGTAAATGATCGGTGTGTTTTGTATTGCTGAGCGCAAATTAAATCTATTGTGTTGTCCTTGTCCTTGTACTTTTGTAAATGCCCACATATGAATAAGTGTCACGAATGTATGAGGCGGTGGTGAATACTACCATTTCGTATTTATGTCTCTGCCTAATTAGTAATATTTATATTTATATTAACAACAGTAATACTCACGTCATTAAGGACGGATGTCTGTAACGTTGTAAACAGGTCGTTTACACAACCCCCGCTTACAATTGTTGAATGGTATAAACTGATAAATCGTCCATTCAAAATACGTTTAATAAAGCAACATATGAGGTCTAACTGTTACATGTTTCTGGAAAACTCTTGAACCGTTTATGTAGTTTCTCTTTCATGTTGTTAGCATGCTAATGGTAGCCTTAAAGCTAGCCGACTGGCGAGCAAGCGAGCCCAGATGACACAGCAAAAGAAATAGAAAAAAACTTTGTTAGCTAGCTAGGTTACCCTTTAAAAGACTAGCGCTACATATGTAGCGTGACTGTTCACATGTTAGCTGCCAACATAACCTTGGGGTTCATATTAACTAGACTGGTTATTTCTCGGCTGTTAAGCTAACAGCGAAATAGAATCCAAGTAAATTCTCGATCATTTAGAATGAGTAGCCATCCCTATTAGCATGCTAGCTTTGATGCACTGTGTAGAATGGCTATAGGCAGCTCGTCATGAAGTTAGCCGTCTGGATGGTTAACGGTCTCTTTCGTAAAACCGTTGGCCTATTACCCAAGTCCGTGGTATTTGCTAAACAGATTTATATATTTACAATTTGACGCCAAGTCTAGGGACAGGCTAATAACCGATGGATAGGCCAATTTGTCGGTGTGATGGTGGATGGCTTTGGCCTTCACACCACTGCTATGCTAACGTTAGCATTCAAACACGACAGCGATGACTGCGCTTTGTCAAGTCGCTGTCCCACAGCTGGCTAACTCAGTGCCGTCAACTGACCAACAACAACTGTGTGGATGACAACAATTTAACAACTATCGACAATTCGTCGGGATAACACACAACAGTTAGTACAGTTGTAATATTAGGTTATCCAATCAACGGACAAAAGTGCGGAGGCTCAAGTAACTGACCCCATTAGCTCTCCTGCTAGCAAACTCGGTAATGTATTAGCATTCGAGCTAACTTTGATAAACTAACGTATTCTGAACTAGCGTTAGGCATTTAAAGGGTATTTGCTGATGGCCATTGTTCCGAAAAATGCATTTTAATAAGACTGAACGATATTTGTACTTACTCCCCTCCCGAAGCCATGGTCGTCCACCTGGATTTACAATTAATAAATAAAGAAATTCTAGCTAAATGTTTAAGAGGCTTAACCGGTTCTCGTTACTCAACGTTCTCTGTGATTTCACACGAAAGAGCAGCAGTTTCCGTGCTTTCTGTACAGTTATACTGCGAGCTGGATGCATCCTCCATTCTGATTGGCTGCCGGCTGTCCGTCAAACTCGACGACCAATCACAAGACCGGTAGTCTGTCGTCACCGGGGTTTTGTGGAACTTGAGCCAGTTATGGAGCAGCGGGATGGTCCCATTTTCATCAACTTTTCTCTTATTGGCCTGTTACTAAAACCCAATCATCCAATTATCGTCCACCGCGTTGATATTGAAGAAACGCGAAAAACATGAACATTTCTTTACTCTTGGTAACAGCATGTGTTAAAAAGAGCGCAAATGAATCCTAATGTTTTATTTATGGAAAATATCCTTTCAACAAGCTGCATACACAGACATTTTAAAGCAGCAACACAGTTTATTGTATTTCTCAAGTAGTAACCGCTGTGCTTCATATTGACAAGTATTATAAAATATTAAAGCAATCCATTCTCAGTTTCAAACACTGCAAACCCATACAATATGCTCTTATTTTACTGTCCCTGTTGAACCATGTTTGTTGTGGGTATGGGTTTCGTTTCACAGGCTGGAGAAAGTTGATCCGGTTCATTAAGTGACAGGGCATTCTCCTTTTGTCTCCAGGCTGACTAGGTAGGACCAAGTTCCTGTATTCTGTGGCGGAGCTCCACGGAGTCCAACAAAGGCCCAGACTGAGGTTCCTGCAGGTAAAGAGGAAGACTCCTGCAACACGAGGGGCAGAATGACAGTTAGAAGGAGCACAGCATCGCAGCACAGTAAATATGCTCTGCCTAGGCAATAAGAGACTGATTAAACTACTAGCTGCTTAAATTTTTTCTTCTCTTTAAAAAAAATCCTGTTCAGGCCTAGTATCATAAATTATCACATATTTAGACTGCATTTTGATCCAGCTAAGACAGGCTTCAGTTTGTTTGTGGCATCAGAATACATCTTATATTAATTTTGAGTAACCATTCGTGATTAGAGGGATGTACTACAAAGCAAGTCTGACATAGCTGGGTTTTCTTTGTGTAAGGTGGCTCATCAAAACCTAAAACTCCACTAAGTCAGAGATAATAGGTATTATGACGGTGGTTATCAACTTTCTTTGTTAAGCCAGGTTTTTTTCACCAGGCCTTGTGTGCGCTTACATAAAAGGGGGCGTTAGACGCATTATTTGACTCATCTTGCACAGAAAAAATGGATCAATCGCATGCTGCCTACTTCAGTCAAGAGCTGTTAAAATGGAGAGCCATGAAGAATATTAGAAATATATTACAGTAAAAAGCAGCATTGTTACTGCAAACAATGCAAAATTGGTTTATTATGTAAGTTAATATATTTATTTTACATTAAGTGTACTTACAATTGAGCGACTTAATTCTGATGTGACAGCTTCACTTTAGAGCTTTTAAACTGTAAATGTCAAATATTTATAATGACACTCAAAGATAATTTAGGACTGACACTGTTCTATAATATATAATAAGTGCTCTTTAGTTTTTAATTTTCGGCTAAATAAAAGTTAAATCAATGTGATTGATTAAGTATTCTCTATTATAAATACCGATAGACTAATCAATTGTCTATTCACTACAATAACAACAGTGGAAAATGGACAGCAAATCAGGCCCAAGCATAAAAACCCACAATTCTCACTTCATAGTACATCCCCCAGATTTTAGCTTAATAGTTTATGTTTGAGATCCTACATAGAAAAACATGTCAACAGCAGTTTAAAAAAATCCAGTGTTAAAACTTCACAGCAGGCAAGACTGTTGTTGTGTGATGTATCTTGATATTAACACTAAATTGGTAATACAATACATTAGTGGGTAGTCCTGACTAGCTCTAAGTATGGCTTGTACAATTAAATCCCACTATTAATACCGTAGGATATACTGCATAGTATAAAGCACAACTGTACTGAAGGCAGTGAATGTAAGAGTGACAGTGTCTTACTCGACTAAGGACTGAGTGGTCAGGCTCCAGGTCTTTTCCCAACAAGCTGCTGCTTCCTGCCTCCTGCTGAGCCTCCACAGCACCTCACCACACCACAGTCCTGCACCCACACATTCTGAGACAACACACACAGAGTGATGATGTGTTCTAACAGAGGAGCACGCAAACCAAGTGCAGATTCACTATATTCCTGTAGTGCATTCATCCCAGCGCCCACATTTAATGGTAGATATGTCAAAGGTAAAATAGGTGCTATTGTATGTTTTATAAACTGTACAGCTCACAGTGTTCATATATTTGTAACCACCTGTTTCTCATTGAACAGCAGAGGTGATTTGTGGAAAATGAATTGCTACTTACTCTATATCATCAATATTTTCATATTGAATGTATTCAATGAATAAGATTCAGAGCATATTGAATGTTGTCAACTATAGAAAAGGTGTAAATCTAACCTTAAAACTACCTGAAGGACAATATAAGGGACATACAAGGAAAATATGCTGGCTTTATCATGTAGTTAGTAATACCCAAGTACAGGCCTTAAGTGTCTGCCTATAGCTGACCTTAACTTGCCTCTGTATAACCAAGCCGCTGCAGTGGCAATAAACATATGTCAAAAATAGCTTCTGCTGTACACATCATTATGTTATAGCTGTGGTGTACATACCTGGAAAGGCCTGCAGGCTGAGCTGTAGGTCCCTCAGTGCCTCTTTTAGCTTGTCGATCTGGATGAAGCTGATGCCCCTACCAGCTAGTGAAAGCCCCTTCAGCCTTTGAAGGACACGCAGATCCTTTCCTCGTTTGACTTTCATGTCTGCACTGAGGATCTGTGGTTGGAAATCTGTTATCAACGATAAAGCGACAAAAGCTATAGGTTGTGTAGAAAGGGAGAGGTCACTGCCAAGCATACCCCCCCCCCAAAAAAATAAAAAATAAAAAAATCACAAAAACAAATACTCACCTCTCTTTTTAAAGCGTACCTTCACCAGCAGGTTGATACACCTATAAAACAGAATGCAATCTTGTTGTGTTTGTTTACACACACAAAAGCTAAAGACAGAAATAAAACAAATTTCATCCAGCAGACCTTGTGTAGTGAGTCACAGCTTGTTTCCAGTCCTTCAGGTGAGTATGGCAGTGACCCTGGAGGAGGTAGGCAGCTGCAGTCCACAGCACCATCACCACCCTATTTTCACCCTCCATGTCCCTGGTCTCAGTATCTGTTCTCTCCTCTGGCTCTTCTAACACCACTTTCTCTGGCAGCAGCTCCAGTGTGGTGCTGATGACTTCATTGCAGAGTGCCAAACAATCTGCAGGCCGCCGGGTCATGAGCAGGGCAGCGCCAGCCTCCAGGTAAAGCTCAGGTAACCGTGGGAGGGTGGCATCTTCAGCATGTAGCTGAGACAGAGACACACAACAAACACAGGCCAGTTAACGTGTTAAGGAAGTATTATTTGTCAGAGCAAATACATTAGAACTTCACACAAACATAGATTTACAGAAAACTGTTAAAGTAAATAATCTTGTATGGGTATCATTTTCACTCTTACTCCTTGTTGATCTTCTGAGTGAAGAACCGCCAGCAGGTCCAGATAATGTTCAACACCCTCTGAAACTCTGCAGAAACAGCAGCAACACTCATTTATCAGCTACAGTGTTCAATGTGTGTCATCTCCATTTAAATTTTCTGGTTTTGAAGAGTGTTCAGGTGCTGGTAGAGAAGAGTTACAGAGACTCCACGCTGCTCTTCTCACCTGCCATGAAGCAAACACTTGAGGGCCAGACTGTGAAGGACACTGAGGGCAGATGGGACAGAGAGCAGGCTGCTCAGTGATTGGCTGCGGAGGAGTGAGGACGGAGAGAGGAGATGGGTGCTGGCCAGAGGAGGATCTGTAGCAGAGGGCAGCATCAAAGTCTGTGGGACAAGAGAGGTTTCATGTTTCAGAATGCAGGCCTGCACTTAAGTGAATACGTGTCAGCGATCAAAGTTTATTCAATCCATTATGCTTTGTTGGCATGAATGTCAGGTAAACAATGTTGCTACAGCATCAAGGATGGTACAATTAAAAAATAAGAGATTAAAAAAAGAAAAAAGAAATACAATATAATTTATCAAGTAGAATAAAATTAATAGGTAGATAAAAAGAACAAGACAATTGAATAAAAGAAAAATGTGTTATGCATGTGTATGTATCCATAATAACACATAACAGATAACTATTTATCATAATCAGTGATGTTGTTTAGTTATGTGTCCCTATCCCTAAGTGTATGACATGTAGTCACATATTCTGCAGATATACCAAATATCCATTTTCTTATCAAATATTCCGGAAGTATTCTACTCTTATACTTTTATATTTGTCACATTTTAAGGTGAAGTGCATCTCTGTCTCTACCTCACCTGTACAGATTTTCCCCCCACTGTTAGTAGCCATGGTTTTTTTTTAACAATAAAAATTATTTATCTACATCTACAAGACAAATGGTTTGACTAATCTTATCAGCAGCTGGAATCCTTTCTCTCATGTGCATGAATATACTGTACATGTACTGTGAATGTGTGTGACTCACTGAGTGCAGTAAGCGAAGAGCTTGTATCTCAGCCTGTGTGTTTCCCAGCTGTCTGTAAATGAGCATGCTCTGGTAGAGAGCACACACACAACAGGAGTCTGTCTCAAGTGCCTTTCTGTAGCACTGCAATGCCATCTGAGGGCGTCTCTGGAGACAAATATAAACAATACGCTTACTGCATGCAAATGCTCAGACGTGTTACATTTTTATTTGTGTGAGTACTGTGAGTGTGTACCATATGAGTGAGGCAGGAGCCTGAGAGGAGGTGTGTATAGGCTACTAGAGCTCTGGGAGCTGGCAGGGCCGAAGCTGCCTGCAGACCAGAAAGAGCCTCTGAACTCCGACCCTCATTCAGTCTCTCTGCACCTTAGTCAAACAGAGTACAGACAAACACAGGGGTAATTACTCAAGGAGTCTATTTATACATCAATATTATCTCTCAGTACCACATACTGTATATTCATTCCCATCTCCACATGTGGTTGTCTTGAGGGGCCTTTAATCTATTCATCAATATTAGTTCTAGGAGCATGTATTGACAGTTTACTTGCTAACAATCAGCATTCAAATACATACCCCACCACAATAATCTGGCTTCAGATATTTGTTTCTGTCTGCTACTGTACTCGTTTGGTGGCAACCATGCAAAAAGGTGGTGAGGCATATATTTAGAGAGCACAGAGCAGCAATCCAGACATTAGATGCGCTAGAAGTGCCATAGGTCATTATAGTCTCATCAAAACAAACCATAACTGGTCCTTAAAAATGCATTAAGAAAAACCACAATTGTTGCTGACCTAGTGCAATGGACGTGCAGATCTGCAATAATTCAATAAGCCTTCTCGGGTCCATCACCAGTAGTGGAATGTTTGAGGACTTTGGCCTTGCCTCGTTGATACTGCCATCTCCTACTCCAACACTTAGTGTCTCAAACAGAGAACACATCTCCACCTGCATCACAAGAAAAAATACAGTAGTAGTTCTGTCATAGCCACAATAACAACAAATACAACACCAAGCCTGTGGTATCCCACATTACAGATGTGGACTGGACACAGGTGACATACAGTAGGGGATTACATGCTTATCCATCATGCAGTACAAGCCAGGAGGAGTCTGATTGGTCTGAAAATCATTCTGTGGCATAACAACGACCCCAAACATACAGCAAGAGTGATATAGATCTGTCTTCAGTTACAGAAAGAACAAGGAGTCCTGCAACAGATGGTACGGCCCCCGCAGGGTCCTGATCTCAACATCGTCAAGTCAGTTTGGGGTTACATGAAGAGACAGAATACTAAGACAGAATAAATCCTGAGAAGAACTGTGGCAAGATGCTTGTAAAAACCTACCTGCCCAACTGTCAGGTTTACTTTTTTTCTTTTCTTTGCAATATATATATATATATATTTTTTTTTTTTTTTTAAACACAACATATTTGATTTCTACAAGTGACTGGACTGCAAAGCTAATAGTAGCTGGCATCTGTCTTATAAATAATAAAAAAGGGCACAAGATAAAAAGGAAAGAGACAACAACCAACACGACCACTTAACCTTTTCATTTGTTACATCACGAGGAAACCATAGTGGAGTTCACTTGAAAGTTGACAGGGATCCAGCATTTGCATACCCTTTCTAGGACATGTTCCCACCTGACTTGATTACATAATCTTACCTGAAATTCCTGTATAACTTTTAGCTGGCAGGTGGCCAGCCATATTGCCCACTGCACACAGAGAAGGTACAAGACAGGGGGTTGCATAGCTGTGTTTTCCATTGATTTAAGAACTGTTCTCCAGCGCACAAGAGGATCTGAAGCACCAGCGTCACCTCCTGTCATCTGTAGGACTGTAAGCAACAAGAGCAGGCCGTAAAAGTTCAAGTTTAGAAATCCCTCTAACTAACTTGAAAGTAGATTTTTGGAATTAGTCTCTGTATCATACACATTTATAGTTTTGCCATCATTTCACATAGAGGCCCACCTCTCTCTGCAGCTTGTGTGAGGAACAACTCAGCTTCTGAGAACTGAGACTGAGCAGTAGAGCACACACCGGCATTATACACCACCGCCAGCTCCAACTGTGTGTGATCTGCATTAGGAGGAATACCTGCAGAGGAGGACAAGTAAAGATTAAGATAATGAGCTGTTTGCCTTCACAGTCAATCTCGTAGTTTCAATCTTAGCATCTGATGCTACCAGATGCTACGTTTGAAACTACGAGGATAACCATGACCTGGGTGACTGAGAACCTTCACAGACATGTTTGCCTTCACAGGTTATGTCTTTGAATTGTGAAGAAGATGCAGCACCTTGTATTTTCCTTAAAAGTTTGTGAAACTCAGAGGAGCACCACCTCAGATGAGGCTGGTTGTGGTCTCGGGTCAAAGCATCTTGTCCTCCTCCTTGCTGTTGAAAAAAATGAAGTGAAAGTAAACCAACAGCACAAACAGGATGCAGCACAGTTTCTGCTCCATTTAGGCAATAATCAGGAACCAGATCCGGATGCTTTATAATTTACATGATGCAACTTTGCATTCCTGCTCCACTGTAAGTTAGAGAGAAATATTCTTATTTATTAGATTTAGCTTAAAGTCATTCTGCAGATAAATATTTTTTCATACAGGGAATACAGTAAACAAAAATATAAATGCAGCATGTAATACTGCATTAAATTGTATCCATTCTTTTAAACATAGAGGAATAAGTATTTGTTGTTCCAACACACCATGCCATGAAACAACAGCATGTGCACTATATTGGAAATGATACTGGGCAGATTGAGAGCGATGTCAAACACCAGATGCATTGAGTTAATGAAGTTTCAATTCAATTCAATTCAATTTTATTTATATAGCGCATATTTACAACACATGTCATCAAATAGTGCTTATCATCATATGGAAGAATAATACAGGAAACAGAAAACCCAACAATCCAAAATCGCTTTTGGATTCCCTATAAGCAAGCAGTCCGCAACGGTGGGAAGGAACCAAAACCCCCTAGTATAGGGAGGGGGGAAAAAAAACCTCCGACAGAACCAGGCTCAGGGAGGGCGGCCATCTGCCTCGACTGGTTGGGCTGGGAATGAAAGTTGTTGATGCGGCTCGTGAAATGTTGTCTTACTTTTCCTGAAGAGTTTGGCAAAGTTGGTCAACATTTTGGGGGGCAGGATCCCGTTATCCATCCAGAGGATCATGTGGCAGATTGTGTGTTGTACCATGCTGTCAGAAATTATTTCTTAGACGACAAATGGTAAAGTTGTGGACATTCAAGTGCCTGGTTACAGCCCTAACTGACTTGCCAGCATCCAGCAGGCCAACAGTCCATTTTCAGCTTTCTCTTGTTATCTGTGGCATCTTCTCATTTGAATAAAGCTGGATTTTAAGGTGGCCTTTTATAGTCACTGGTCAAAAGAGAGTACATGTTCTGGTAATCCTGTCTGATCATTGTCCTTTGAAGCCGCTTAACTAAAATGTGGATTAATTCAGTGTGAATCTCTCACCAGTTAAACAGCTCAAAACAATACTCAATGTACACAATTGGCTCAAATTAACACTCTTCTGTCCCCAACAACAGAAATGAGATTTTTACCAAAAAAGAATATTTGCATGCTGCATATATTTTTGTTCACTGCATTCATAAGATACAGTTATAAGTCAGTCTGCACGTAAATATTTTTACAAACAGGAAATGTAGATGACACTATCTACTGTATATACAGCTGGTAAAATCTGCCCCACCAGCTACAGCATTAAGAAGGTGCTTACATGTTAATACCTCTGTAATAATAACCCAATAATATGACATAAACATTACGAGAAGGGGTTTGGGGCATAATGACATACTTTTAAATAATGCAAGCACATTTTACTTTAATGTTATTGACTACCACAACTATAAATATAAGGTTAGCTAGGACTACATCGTTATGGTGTTGCTTTATTCTGTTCTCTGTTATGCTCTTTCTCTATTCTCACTAACATCATTAGAAAACGTTAACGCCAAGTTACCTGCTAGCTTAAAAACTGCTGGCTAACGTTACCTACCTTACATTTGTTTACCAACTCGTTGTTTTCCTGGATCCATTTATCTAATAAAGACGGTGGTTGAGGCATTGTATGAGACGTTAAATCCCTGTTTTATGAAAAAGTTGCTGATATTTTGTTTGAACTTTCCCTCGTCTGTCCAACAGCATCTGACACTGGAAGTAAACCGTGGGGTGTTTGTGTTACGCTGTGGGGCTCTGCTGCCTCCTGTGGACACGTCTGGTAACTGCACCTGCAATCTGCTGACTGTCCAGCAGGTGGTGCTGTGTGGAGCCAACGTCAGCTGCTTTTCTAGAAAGTTCAATCACTGTGTTTGTCATAGGCATGAAACTGTGAAGAGATGCTGCTGTTTGTTTTATGGTCAGTAACCCTTCAAAACAACATAAACACTCACTCACAACTGCAAAGCTTTAATGTATTCAGTTTGACTCCACTCCTTCAAAAATCTGCATTGGCCACATTGGCACTCTTCCACAATCACACGCATACACATGCATGCACACACATACACATCTAAAGCAAGCAAACAAAGTCCAAGGCCGTAATTGTATTACAGCTGAGTCATCCTTGAGACTGCCAGGACAGCCATTTTTCTAGATGTCCCTCCCAAGGTGACTCCCCTATTTCTCACCCAGTTCCACTCATCTCCTCTCACCCTCCTGTCTGCGAGTCTGTCGTCCCTCCATCACTTCATCTGTTTCCCTGCGATCTCCACCGTCTTCCTTCATCACAGCCCCCCAGCTCCTCCTCCTCTCTTTCATTGTCTCAAATCACTGAAAGGTCTAAATATACCACTATGGAAAATCAAGGGGAGCTCCTGACAGTCGCTGCTCCACACCAAACACTCTGCAGAGCCATGCATATATACACACAAGATATCTTTCACTCCTCGGGGACAGGTTTCACTTTTTTCCGACATTTTCCTCTGCATCGATCCTGCAATTTTCCATCTCTCTGCCGCTGTCTCTCCATCCATCTCTTCAAGGACAAGGTCACCACATGGCAAGAGCCCTCTCCTGTCCTGTCAATGTCATTTCCATGGCAAGCCTTCAACCGTTCAGAGTAATAAAATTTGGCTGTGATGAATTTGCCCATGACAGTGTTGAAAACCAGACTGTGTTCATTTTGAGAACTTAACAACAACATAAATTTCATTGTTCCACAGACGGAACAATGAAATTTATGCCGGGTTGTTTGTAGGTGAGCTGTCACTACCTATTTGGAAGTCTTAATCTATCCTGTCTTAGTGTGGTTGGCAAAAATAGATTTATTTTCAGGTAAGCTGGAGAATTTAGCAGGTACTCGTGGTTTCTGGTCTGTGTGTTTGTGGTATTTCTTCTGCAGATACATTATACACATACTCTGCAGAAAGGGCTCTTTTTTCCTTAGATTTGAGCTCCTAATGGTTGGGTCAAATACCAAGGTATTGAGGGGCATCGGACATGGGATCTTCATAACATCTCAGCTGAATTCTGCTGACTCTGCTCCTTCATCCTCATTTATAAAACATAAGTCGGTGGAGGGAGGGGATGTGATGTATGTTATTTCTATCCTACGTACCCCCGAGCATGTGAGATATGGTGCAAAACACACAGCGACTGTGGGCCTGTGTTATTTAATTTTAAGACATTCGTGCAACTGCAATGGGCTTCATCTTTGAAAGTGAGATTTAAGGACCCCAAACAAGCATGTCACAATTGCCAGAGGACACACTAAGGGCTTAGGTGTCATGCAGTCCCCATGGGTGCAACAGCATGCATGTTCACAGAATAGCTGATAAAGAAGAATTACTGCGTGCTGATTCACCTGTTCTTTAACATCTCAAGGGAGAGGCTTACACACAATTCTCTTTTAAGGTATGCAGAGTAAACTCACTCACCCTGAGTTTGAGTAATCAATAGGTGCTGTACATGCTCTTCAGAGCTGGTCCTCTTTTCAGAGCAGACATCCCTTTAGATCAGCAGAGACAACTGGGTTTGTGTCTGTGTGGATGCTGTATCATCGTAGCTCGAGGCACATCCTGATGTGGATACACCATAAAGTTGCTCTTTATGCTGCTGCAGCTGCGTGTTGGCGGTTCTGTGTTATATGTCATGCTTGGCCTGCGAGCACATCTGGAAATGAATTACCTTTTAGAAATGAACAGAAGCAGCAACTGAGGGATGGAATTTCTATTTTTAGGGAAGAATCAGACCTTTTTTGTGTGTGCGTGTGTAGTAAGAGAGGGAGTCTATCAATGGCCCAGCAGTTAGAGTTGAGTCCCAGGAGGGCTGGCGTGGATCTGCAAACTCACACTGCAGCAGTGAAGCTAGAGAGCATCAGCAGAACACACCGAACACCCACACAATCAGTTCACATGGACTTTAGCCACAGAAATCTGAATGTGTCTTTGCATTTCTAAAGCCCTCAAAAATGAATAATTTATCAGGGATGTTTATACAGATCCATAAAGACTGACAATTGCAGATTGGTCTACAATTATTAATGTCTTAATCATTGAATGCATAAGCCATACTTTTCCCAGGGGGGGTTTAACAATTCAACATAAAGGAGGTGCTGCCCGAAAGACATATTAAATGCTATGAAATTCATATTTCTGTTTATTGTTTCAGCAGAATGCACCCCATGAACCCAGTGCAACTAAATACAACTCCTCCACAAGATGCTACACTGATCACAGAGTGAATACATCTATTCCTGCGCAGCCAGTAGTTTTCTGAAGAAGACACAGCCCAGGCTATCTCTTTAAAAGAGTGTGTCCTGGTGCTGACTAGTGAGTTTTCCCTCCCTCCTATAAAAGCCCAGCGCTCTCCCCTCCTACTGCAGTCACTCCTCCGGCTCGGCCAAGATGAGTTTCACTCTAGAGCACCACTTCATGGGCCCGAGCTCGTACCGCAAGGCTCGGCCCGCCTCGGTGTCCTCCAGCGGCTTCCACTCCCAGCGCCGCCGCCAGACCTACAGCCAGCCGCCCTCCATCGACAGCTTGGAGACGTTCAACGGCGACATGACGCGGAGGAGCGAGAAAGAGATCCTGCAGGCTCTCAACGACCGGTTCGCCGGCTACATTGACAAGGTGCGGAACCTGGAGATGCACAACCGCAACCTGGAGGCTGAGGCTGCGGCTCTGCGGCAGAGCCAGGCCGGACGCGCGTCTGTTGGGGAGCACTACGAGCGGGAGCTGGG
>OMNN01024304.1:0-14229 GCA_900302755.1 Chromis chromis
ATAAGTGTGTGCAGACAATGTGCAGTGTGAGCGTACGTGCAAGTGTGTGTGTGTGTGTGTGTGTGTGTGTGTGTGTGTGTGTGTGTAGACTTGGTGCGGCGCCATGCTGGAGTGCTCGGCCTCAGCGCCTGCATCCTGTCGAGCCCCTATGATGTTCCAGACTGGATGCCTCAGATACTGATGGACCTGAGCGACCATCTCAACGACCCGCAACCCATAGAGGTCCGCACACGCAACTGCACACCCACGCACACACTCACGTACAAACATCTCGCTGCAAACAGTGTG
This sequence comes from Chromis chromis, assembly GCA_900302755.1. Lineage (NCBI taxonomy): Eukaryota > Metazoa > Chordata > Actinopteri > Pomacentridae > Chromis > Chromis chromis. Next base: position 289 of record OMNN01024304.1, read on the forward strand.
AGCCGAAAGAATACAATTTCATTGTCCAATTGAGGAGAAAATTGTCTCTTTGGCCTTACTTCAGGCATGAAGAAGACATACAATGTAATCCGTAGAGCAGAGTTTGAATAATACATTACAGTGATGGGGAGCCAATGATGATGATAATTTAGTGCTTCTCCTGTTGCAAAGTGAAAGAAAGCAGGAAACACAGTTCAAGAAATAGATTTGTAAGTCGATGAATTAACCAGTCTATTACTAGAAAGACAGAACTCGATATAAAATGTGCACAAAATGGAAGCATATTTTAGTTTTTTGTGCTTTGGCGTCTTTCTTTGAAGGCCAAAATGTAAAACAAATGCACTCAATGTTTAAGTCATGAGCACATCTTTAGTTTTACTGATCACCACTTTAATTCCCTGTTCTCTGTCCTTGTTGAACCGGCAAACTTTTCACTCCAAACTTGTTTGGCTTTAAATAATTTCCACATTGCATATTTAACTGGTTCTATCTGGCTCTTTGACATGAATAAATTAGAATTTCCTCATTAGTTTTTTAACGATGTAAACAAATAGCTGCAAATATTGTCAACTGCTGGTGGATACTAGACTGCGATTTATGTTGTGTTTTGTGTTGCTTTGTTTTACAGCTCAAAACAGGAACTGTTTGCTTTGCAAGTCATATTCACTATTCTTCTAGTTCCACTCTTAAACATAAGTGTGGGTTTCATTCCGTTCTAATAGATAGTGGCTGTTTACAAGTGCTTTTAGGGTTTTTTTCACTCCTCAAAGCAAATGAAGCAAGAGAAAGAGATGCTATCAACATCCTCTTTATTGCAGGACTTTACTACAGAGTCTAATAGAAACATCCTAATGCTGAGAAACAAACAAATCCCTTTGGACTCATGAATATTAGTGTATATGTTTAGTCGTGAATCAAGTAACATCTTGTTTATCTAGACGCTGGATATATTTAGTTGCACCGATGAGGATTAGTCCTTTTTTGCCAGCTGTTGGGAATAACACAAACAGATACAGTTAGTTTTGTGCTACAGATGAGTTATAACTGAATAAAACTGAATAATTCTGGTCTACAGATGATCAGAAATTAATTATTTTGTGCTTAGGTTTTCTAGATTTGTGTAAAAAAAACATATATAATAATATACAGTATATATTCATAATATAGTATTGTAAGGTCCTGACCTTAGTGTATGAAGTGCCTTAAAATGACTTATGTTGTGATTTTGTGCTACTTAAACAATATTGATTTGAAATTTGAATTGAAAAGAAGGCACTTTAGATTATTTAATTAGTATTTAATTAGTATTAACTCCTTAAATGACTTCAGTTGGGACTCTTTATTTTCAGGTTTTTCTGCAATTATCAAAGAAACGTTCAGGTACCAGAATGCACAAATAAAAAGTACACAAGTATTCAAAGAAAAATGCAGTTAAAGTAGATATAGGCAGTATTTTTTGCCATCAGCGAGCAAAAATTGTATGCTAACCTTTCAGCATATTTTAATTCAAGTGGTCTGAGTGGAAACTAGATTTCTGCACCTCCTCCTGGGTCCATTTTCAGGCTTTAGAAAATCTCACCTGTGATGGGAGATCTGAGCGAATCACAGGTCTTTTCACCCTCAGCAGGTGAGATAGTTTAAGTAGCAGCACAGTCCACAGTGAGAAGAGGAAGTGGAGGTGCAGTGGGTTAAATGTAGGACTTTAAGAGTGTGGAGCCATAAATAGATGTTGAATTTTAGCTTGGAGTTGAGAGGAAAAGCTGCAGGAGGACGGCTATATATATTTTTAAGTTTTATAATTTTCTGCCTACTGCAGCTTTAAAATATCAAAAAAAAAAAAACTACCATCATACAGAAAAATGCGCCTCTTTGAGTTTTACAAATATTATTGGGCAATACTTTAATATATAAACTGTATTTTACTGTAGCAGTTACTTATTACTTTATACTTTTTGTCAGTTTAATCAGTAACAAGGCAGTAAATTGTATGTTTACATGGATATTGTGTTGACCTTTGTCATAAAAGTCTTACATAACTACAAGTTGGTAAATAAATGTAGAGGAGTAATGGTAATACTCAAGTTATGTATCCAAAAACTATACTTGGTGCAGTAAGTTATGCTCACCACTGTTTTCATGGGTAGTACTGCATTCTAGAGCTGCCTTGTATCCGTTTGTGGTATCAGAATCAGAATCAGAGAGGTTTTCATATACAAGGAATTTGACTTGGTGCTTTTAGTTCACAACAGTAAACAGTAACATATAGATTTAAAGTGTTGCCAGTCGTAGGTTTTAAGTGGAGCAAGATAAATAAGAAGCAGTGTTATAAGTGAAATAAGCAGTAAGTGTAATAAAGGGTTTATAAATCACATAAAGTAATAGAAATATTTTTCAGTGCGCAGGAATATGGAAATTAGTCGCCTGAGAATATACAAGGTAATAAACAAGAATGTGAAATGTGCAAGAGGATGATAGTAATCCTGTTAAAACTTGTGCATTACTGTAACGCCTAGAGTCAATGTCTATGATGGGTGGGAGAGGGGCAATGTCACTGGGGTTCTCTGGCCTTTTTGAAGAGGCCAACTGCTCTTTTTTCTAAGTCCTTGCAGGATAAGAATAGATGTTAATATGATGACTTGCGATTTTTCCCCCAAGATGACGGTGAAGAAGACCCTGTCCGAGTTCAGGCGCACCCACCATGACAACTGGCAGGAGCATCGGCAGTGCTTCACCGACGACCAGCTGCTCGTGCTCACAGACCTGCTGGTGTCGCCCTGCTACTACGCCTAGACGGCCATCTGCCTTCCCCCAGGTCCTCCGCGGGCTGACCGACCACCACCACAGGAAAAATAATTACAGCTTTTTAGCACTGTTGGGAAACTCCAGCCCTCTGTGCAAGCCTGTTAAAATAACGTCCGATAACGCTGGCTGGGGAGCTCTCCCTCTGGAACCTCGCATTGCCACTGTTGGCCTTCAGTAAACCCAGCAGGAGAAAAAAAAAAGCAGTTCTGGGCAACAACGGGAAAAAAAAAACGGTTTCAAATATTTAACTTACTTGGTGTGTTTGTTTTGTCTCGCCAAGCAGCTCAGCAGCCCCAAAGGTGGCCACTTTAGAGATAAAGGTGTTTGTATTTAGTTTTCTTGTTGTTCTCGTGGAATATAATCAGCCAGTGATTTGCCCACATCTGCCAGAAACCATTATTTCTCATCGCAGTATTTCACTCAACTGTATGTACTTTCAAAACATATTCTATATATATAAATATTGTATATAACAGAAATATCTAGAATTAAATATAAACACTGACAATGATATACAAAACACAACAAACTCTTATGGTGTTTCTACAGTTATAATGTAACACTTGTTCAATATGACTGTTTTTAAATATATAATACTCAATATTGATATAGATTATATAATGAAAATAATAACCATACCACTTATGAGCATATGTACCTGTAATAGGTAATAAAAATCAAGCTGTGAAAGGTGTCATACTCCTATACAACACACTGTGCTGTATTACACAGTAGTTCAGCACTGAGAATTTAATGTTTCCTGTTAAATATACTCTTTAAATAATTTGCAAAGCGAGACGTGTTTCATTTCAGAGAGGGAAGAACGAGTGCGGTGTGCTGCAAGTTTGTAGGGTTCACTGACTTATCTGTGTACATCCACATCACATAGCTGTTCATTATATTCTGCAGAGAGCTCAAACATAAAGGCTTCTTCTTCTTGCACGGATAGTTTTTAGTTTTGTGCCAAAAAAAAAGAAAGAAAAGAAAACCATGCTGTGTTGTACGGATTCCGCTACAGTCAATAAACACTGGTTGCAAATGTATGTGTGTGTGTGTGTGTTTAAGAAAGACGGGATCACAGATAGAGCTGTCACTATTTTCATTCTGCATGTTGATGCTTTCTGATGCAGCGCTGTTGAATTTGATATGTTCACTGTGCTGAGACGTATGCTGGCAGAATGAGAATGCTGGAGAGCCAAGAGGTGCAGATAGTGAGACACAAGTAAGCGCAGTTTGGAGTAAACAATCTGTGTTTGTGTGTGATTACTGTGGTACGATGAGGGTAGCTGCTCTGAAATTTGGTTTTCATACTAGAGAGAAAAAGAGAGATTAGACAAGCGACTTTGGAAAGCGTTATCATTATGTCGTCTTTAAGAAAGAGTGCAAGAGCATGACTGATTGTGTTTCTAAACCTCAAGTTGGAGATTCAGAAGTGAACTGCAACTTTCTGGCAAACTTCCTTTTATTTAATCATTCTAATCCAAATTAGTCCCACAAAAATCAAGTCAGCATAATGGAGACACCATTATTCTATATAACATTGAGAAAGCTGTCATTGAAAAATAAGGCCGACCAAAGCAAGTCACTCTCACAGCTCTGAAAGGCTGTAATTTGTCACAGCGGTGCCCTGAGCTGAATGCTAACATTAACATGCTAACATGCTCACACTGACAGCGTTAACATGCTGATGTTTATCAGGTAAAGTGTTTGCAGTGTTCATCGTCTTCAGATCCCGCCATGCTAACATTTGCTAATTAGCAATAAACACGCATGACGCCTGGGGCTGCTGGAAAATATCATTAGTTTTGCAGGTGTTTGATCATAAACCAAATTAAACAAATTACAAATCTGACCTGATAACGGAGCGACAGAACACATTTATGGCACCAATTTAATTCGAGGGATTTCTGTATTATATTTGTTAGCAGAATATGTTTGCGTTTTGGATCGTTTGCTGCTTTAAACAAACATTTTGTACCTATCGTCTAGGGCTTAGAGAAATTATACCATTTTCCTGACACTATAAATAAACCAGTGATGAGAATAATAATTAGTTGCAGCCATAGATCAAACTGCACCTACAGTCTTGATGAAGCAGAGCAGCTGAGGTTTTGACTGTTACGCGGATAATAAATCAATAATAAATAAATAACCATGTAATTTTTCCTTTCACAACATAAACTGTAGCTTATTTAACCTTGGCAGTTCAATGCTATACAGAAAAAGTCAATATTGACCCAGAACTCCTCCTTTGTCCTGCTTTATTCAAAGCATTTACACAATATGTAGTTTCAAAGCCAGTTACAGTTCAAGTGTTTATGTTTTGAAACAGCTTTCTTCACACAATTATTTTCACTATTATAGTTTCTTTCAGCATGGAACAAAATGATGACAGTGTGACAGTAACAAGGTCAACATATTTTCTGTACCTGTATGTGTATATTTGTGCATTTTAAGGTTATCCTGAGATTTTTTGACAATTACAGACTGGTGTATAAATAACGGATCAAAATCATATTCATCCTATTGTGAATGTTTATGCCCATTTTGTAGTTGTTCTCTGACTAAACTTTCCAGAGAAAACAGGTGTGCGTCGGCATCCTCGGGCAGAATAGTCCTCACTGCATCAGCCAGCTGAAACAGGTATTCTGTATTTTTCCCGCTTGGACCGGTGGAGCTGATGATCTGGTTGGCTATGTCCTCCAGCGGCGCCGGCCCGAGGTAGTCGGGATTGTCCTGAGAGCCGATGTAGAGCAGGGTCTGGTTGGGCGAGGGGGTGAGCGGTGGACGGGGGTGAAAGGCCACCGTGATGACCTCATAACCGCCTTTTTCTCGGTAGTCCAGGTAGCTCTTCACCTCCTGCTCCCGGCCGGTCGGCAGCTTGTAGGCGACGCCCCAAACGCAACCCTGAAGAAGAGGCGTGAAAGAATGATGAACTCTACACAGACTGGTAAAAAAGCTAAATTAACAGTAACTTCTACAACAATAATTTAACTATTCTGAAAAAAGGTTGATCATTTTAGTCATTTTTAACGCAAAAGTGTCAAAAGTTTTTCTCGGTCCACCTTCTTAAATGTCATTTTTTATTAGTTATACGGAATGCAATATCTTGTATTGGAAAACACTCCTTGGGTTTCAGCTTAATTATGAACACAGCTGCGGTTTGGTCTCCATATGCTGTTAATCAAGCGTAACAATATCTCCAATGTCCATCTATAAAAAGGCTGTTTACTCTATAAATAATAGCAAAACATCATTAATAGTGAAACATATCCAAACAGTCCAAACCCACACATTTATAGTCAATTTATGGAGATATAAACAAGAAATAAGCAGCAAATCCTCACGTTTGAAACACTAATCAGTAAGTTTTTATTTAATAAATGGCCCTAAAGAATAATTAGCTGTCAAAATCGTTGTTCATCATTTCATCTTCTGTTTGTCACTTGTTTCTGGACTAATATGAAATCACATCATCTGCATAAAAACGTGTTATTAACCCTTTTGTGCTGCCTTCATTCCACGTAAGACTATCAACTGTTTAGAGTTCAAATAATGAGTCAATAAACCGAATAGTCGATGGACAGAAAATTAACTGAAAACCATTCTGATTATTCAGGGCCGGCTCTTCCATTAGGCAATATAGGCAAATGCTAAGGGCGTCGTGGCCTCCAGGGGGCGCCACAAAATTGGGAAAAAAAACACCTTCAATATTATTATATTGTAGAGAGCGGAGGAGGAGAAAGACGCTTGAGTCAGAGTTTGTCTTTTCAGCACACTACTCAAGAAGATACTTACATTTTGACACACATAACCACAACTCAGAACAACCACACAACTCAACAACAGTGGCAGGTAGCCATCAACCCCGCTACACTCCACACTCATGGTGCTGACAACAATATTAATAACCCCAAATTCCCATAATGCATTGCAGCACAACAGTCCAGTACTTGCGACCGGCTCTGCGATTGCTACAATATTGGAAAAGCTCACATTGATTTAAATGTAAAGCAATGCCCAATTATTATTACTACAAAACAATGCTATTCGATTTCTTTTGTAAGCATAATGTAGCGATCGCAAAGCCGATCACAGGACTGAACTGTCGTGCTGCAGTGCACCATGGGAGTTCAGGGTTATGAATGCTTTTGCTACCGTGAGTGAGAAGGGTAGCGGGGTTGATGGCTACCTGCCGTTGTTCTCTGTAATGGGTGTGTATTACATAAAAGCACCTGAGGGTGTTTAAAAGACGTCTGACTCAAGCGTCTGTCGTCCACGCCACTCGCTACATTGAGTAAAACACCAACGACGGGGGGCGCCATATAAAATCTCACTTAGGGCGCCGCATTGGGTAGGGCCAGCTCTGTGATTATTAATCAATGACGTCATTTTTCGAGCTAAAAGGCTAAAAGATTTTCTGGTTTCATTTTGTCCAGTGTGATGATTCTCTGCCTTTTTCTGCTATATATAATGGTAAAGTAACTATCTAAAAGACATATGAGGAATCATCTTGGACTTAATCACAACTCAGAACAACCACATAACTCAACAACAGTGGCAGGTAGCCATCTACCCCTGTGATGGGAGTTTTTCAACCATTTCTAACTATTTTCTGACAGTTTATAGAACAAAAATGTATCCATTAATCAAGAAAAGAACTATTCAAACAGTTATAATCAATAATGAAAATAATCTGTAGCTGCAGCTGGACTACCATATGACATGCTGTTTGAATCACAGTCTGCAAAAGTTTAAGAAATATGAGCAGTTTGCTTCAAACTTATCAACGTTTACTCAAAAGTCACCTCTAAATGTTTTCTAGATGCTTGCCACGCCGTTGCCATCTCCTTTCTCAAGCAGCAGTTGACCTTGTAAAAACGTGTGTCTTTACTACGTGAAGGATGTGTGATTATCTTCAGCACCGGCGCCGTTTATACTTCACAACTATAGAACATAACATAACTTCAGACGTCTGTCTTTTGTTAAGAAGAATCCCATTTGTGCTGCTGCTCACTTAATTGTTGGCCTTCTCTTAACTACAGTCAATAATACAGTAATAAATGAGAAGATGGTTGAAGTGTGACCTTCAGGGAGTTAAAATCTTAGTTATTACAGTAGGGTTGAACAAATTGTGGAAAATCTCTAATTGGGATTTGATTTATGATATAATTCATTAAAGTGAAGCTTCAGTTTAAAATTCACTGTGACATTCACTATTTACTATAAAACATGATGGAGCATTATCATCTTAGGTACCATTAAAGGTGCGACTGTCACACAAAGAGGACAGTTACCGCTCTCCCACCAAGAAGAACCAGGTGCTAGTTCGGTGCTGGTGCTTAATTGGTTCAAATCTCATTCCACCTAAAAACCTATTTGCTTTTCCATTGGCAAGGAGCCAAGTTGGAGCCACGCCATTTTGTCACCGTAAAATGACTAGGCTTGCATCGATTACACAGCAGTTAAACAAACGCAATAAGTTGATGATAATATCGATCTTTATCTTTATAAAGATAAAGATCTTACTATGTTGAGCGCTATGAGATGACATGTGTTGTAAATATGCGCTATATAAATAAAATTGAATTGAATTGAATAGATCAGGCGGAGGTCTGCGAGGCAGAGGTCGCCTGTTGCCTGGGCACATCCGGGATCGTGCTACTGGTGGGACACAATTGTACCGGATTTCAGCGCAACAGTTTGTGCAAAAATTCCAGCAAGTTCATTTTGTCTACTCCGAATATTACTCTCAGGTTTCTTTTTTTCAGACAAAGAAAGTAAGAGATGGCCTCTGAGGAAGACTGAAGCTGTCAGTGGAAACATGTCAGGTAAAAGAACATCTCCTACTTTCTTTGTCTGAAAAAAAGAAACCTGAGAGTAACAGTTTGTGCAAAACTTCCGTGTGTCCCAGGAGTCATTCCAATTCATCTGCGATCGGACCAGGAACGTCCCGGAGAAAAAGGACACAAATTACCACTTGTGTGTCCCTTTCCACCGTTAATCGTTGGTCACGATAACCCTGCCCCCAGCCCCTGACGTACTCGGTGCTTAGCTCTGGCCCAGCAAGGAGTTGGTGCTTGCTAAGCACCAGTTTTTTGCACCTGGAGCCGGTGCTTATGCGGTGGAAACACAAAGAACTGGTGCTAAGTCAGGTACTAGCACTGGAACCAGCTCGGTGGAAGAGGGGTATGTGTGAATTTGTAAAACCTTGGTCAGAAGCAGTACATAACATATATCTCTAAGTTTCAGCCTTTGTGATTTGCTAACTGCATTGATTCAAATCATGATCGATTTATTGTTCCGCGCAGTATTATAGTATAAATAAAATGTGATTGTGTTTGCATCCTGAAAAAAAACATGAATACAGCTAAATATATTTTTACCATGTATAAACATGAAAAATCTTCATTGTAAGTTCAAGCAAATGGATGAATTGAGTGTATATACCTTATTTTAGCACATCTTAATGCTTGCTAAAATGTTCCTTTTTATTATTTTAGCATTTAAGATGCACCTATACATTGTATATTTATGTGACATGTAAAAAAGTAGCTAAAAAGAAAATTATGTTGTTTAAGTCCGTTTTAAAGCAAAAACTCCAACCATTCTGCTGACATGAAGAGTTGCTGTATTAAAATTAATCAACAACAACTTCGATAAAGTATTAATTGTTCTGATCATGTATCAAGCTGCTGGGGAATAGCTGCTCTCTGTTTTATCTTATTTTACGAAGGATATTTTTGGGCGATTTGAGACCATCTGTTGGACAAAACAAGACATTTTTAGATGCCACCTTGGAATTTCTAGAAAAGACAAACCGATATTTCAAAGACTGTATGATCAATTAAGAGAAAATAACTGGTAGATTGACCAGTAATGGTTGTCGCCTCAAGCAAGGTATAGTACTATTAAGTTTAGTAGTTATATAACTCACCTCTGGGTCCTCCACAAGTGTGACAACACGACCAGGCTGTAAAGGACAATGGCAGAAAATCAAGCACTTTGAAAAAGTTGCAAAACACAGACACTAAATGGAAAAACAAAAAATACATTACTGCAATATTACACAAATATCAACAAAACAGATCATGTGAATTGTCTGAAAGCTTACAGCAGGAAAAAAATATAGCCTGTATACTGTAATGTAGCTATAACCTGAAATGTAAAACAGCTGTCAAGAAAGTAATACAATCAAATCTGAAGGGCAGTTCTAAAAACGTCCTGAACAAGTGTGAGTGATCGTCTGCCAAATACTGATTGTGTGCTTCTTATCAAAGCTGTATTGCCCAGTTTTCAGAGGCTGCTTTTATCTGGATCCAACAGTCATAACGTACAAATACACAGAACTTTCTGTGTGTGGTGACAGCAAAAGTGTGCCTTTAAACGACTTCTCTTGTAACAACATTTGTAACCAAACTATATTTGCAGTTGATAGCGTAATTAGGCATGACATTTACAATTTAGGCAGTACTATAGCATTGTTTACGATGTTTGGGCTGTATATGTTTGGTGTCTATAGCCTTGTTGTAGCCTTATTGTTTTTATGATTCTATGTACAGCACTTTGGAGACATTTTTGTTGTTTAAATGTGCTATACAAATAAAGTGGATTGGATTGGATTGGATTGTTTAGGCTGCATATTATTACCACGATTTATAAATGGGTCTAACATACAATATAAAGAAATTATCTCTTTTGCAACTATCCTAATCTTTGAAATACAACTCACATGAATAAAGTCATTGTCATGAAATAATAACATTTCAGTCATACTGTAGAGTCTGTAATCACTTTATAGCAAGTGGAAACCTGCATTTTAAGAGTTAAATTAATCTTTTAAAAGATATTTCAGCCAGTGTTGTTGTGCATTCACAGCTGCTTTTATCTGGACCAGTCATAACATGCAAATACACTTAACTTTGTATCTTTGGTGACAGCAAAGGTTTGTCTCTGTGAAACTTTAACATTTCTTTTAAGTGAATTATTATTATAATTTGGTCTGACATTTAAGATTACACTAGAGCTGCCAGATTTTTAAGAAAAAGGTCCAAATTCTCAGATTCTAGCCTATTAAATTTGAATATTTTATAGTTTCTGAGTATCTTTGGGGTGTGACCAAAACAAGACATTTGGGCTTTGAGAAACTTGACAATGAAAACAATTGTGAGTTGCAGCCCTAAATTATAGGCCATATTACAGTGTTGTTACTGAGGCTGTATGTGTTTGGTGTGTCTATTGTCCTTGTTTAGACTGTAATTAACATGATTTACACTTTTTGGGAAGTGGAAAATAGCATTGTGTGAGTTGAACTGGTCCTTTAAAGGATCATTGTGTGAGTTGAACTGGTCCTTTGAAGCTATTACAACTGATAATAATGGACTGAATTGGTTCATGTAGAATACAAAGGAGGTAAAGTCATGCTGAGACATCATGATAATTGCTTTTGAGGATCAGCTTTTTGCACAATACCTGTTACAACAAAGTGGATTGGTTACACCCAGCTAATGTCATTTTAGTAGCCAACCCTATAGAAAACAATGTAATAAAATCACAATGTGTTATATGAAATTTATTAATAAAACTCGAAGTTATGTCTCATAAACAACTTATTTAGACTGCATGCTAACTGTTTAAGGCTAACTGTTTAAGGGTGCAACAGTGAGCTCCACAGACACTCAAACTAAGTACAGCTTGACTACACTTATTGTCGGGCCGCTATAGAGAAGGTCCCAAAGCCGGTAACGTTCACTCACCTTCCCCGGTATTCCCCGGTGGTCGGTGCTGCCTTGCCAAAACCGACGACTGAAGCCTTTAATGTAACCAATTCTCTTTTCCTCATAAGGAAAATCCACTTTCCATATCAGGGAGCCGTAACCGAAGACCCACATGATAAGACGGTAAGCTAGCGTCGCATTAGCAAAACACGACGAGGACGGTTAGAGCTGAATGGCCGGTTTTACTCTGACGGTTGTAACGGCGGTCATAACGTTAAAATGACCGACATGTTCACCTGTAAGATCATGAAGTTCAAAGGCAGGAGAGCAGCTTGAAGCAGCTCTGTCCCTGGGGCAAATTGTCAAGTCATCCACGTTACGTAAATACACCCGCTACCGCTGAGTAACTTTCAGTATAAATGGTTGTAGCTTGTGCTGCATCGCCATAGCTACTATCGTTAGACTGTCCTGCTTTTATTTTGAAGGGAGAGCTGACTATTTCAGTGTTACAGTCTCATTGTGGGTCAAATGGCTCAGGACAGTTCAAACCTCGTCAGTAGTCTTGACCATACATGTCATACATAGTCCTGCTAATGTTAAATTTGTGATAAGTTATGTACTCTATCATCCAGTCCAATAACAAAATAGCTAACCAGCAATAAAAAAAAAGAAAGAATTATTTATTGACTTTATGTTAAACTAATAATGTTACACTATATTAGATTGCTGTACCACAAGCTAGCTAGCTTGAATTATTGAATATTTGAATTCTTTTTTATGTTATCTAACACTTACACTGAAGTTAAAGTAAGAGCAACATCAAAATGTAGGACTTTTGAGGGAAGACATTCCCCCTGATACAGTGAAAAAATGTGTTAGCATCTGTCTAAAAGGCATAGACTGCTAAAAGGCCAACTAGGTGGGTATATGTTAAACTAAAAACGATATTAGCTTGCTAATGTTATTATCTAATACAATAACATAATAGCTAACCACAGTGAAAACAAAAAATATCTGTCTAAAAGGCTAACTAGCTGACTTTATGGTAAACTAATAACGTTGTGCAATATTAGCTTGCTAATGTTATCTATTACAATAAAATGATCTGTCTAAAGGCTAACTAGCTGACTTTATGTTATGTTAACTAATAACATGCTGTATTAGCTTGCTGTAGCACTAGCTAGCTAGCTTAAATTTTTCACTATTAAGCATCTCCTCGCGATTGGTGATTTGATATGTCGGGAACTTAAAAATCAACAATAAAATTATAGTAACTTTTATCCAAGGACTATTCATTCTAAATTATTTGGTAATAACGAAACCATTAATAAAATCTAAAATATTTTATGTGTTATTTATTTGTTCTGTTTTGTTATTTAATATTCACGTTGCAATTAAAGTAAGACCAACATCAAAATGTAGGACTTTTAAGGAAAGACATTCCCCCGATACATCTATTACAATAACATCTAATCAGCAGTAGAAAAAAAAAATATTATCATCTGTCTAAAATTCTAACTAAACTAAACTAAAAAACTTATACTATGTAACTTGTTAATGTTATTATCTAATACAATGACATAATAGCTAACCGTAGTAAAAATTATAGCCTACAAGGCTAACTAGCTGACTTTATGTTTAACTAATAATGTTATGCGATATTCACTTGTTTTAGTGCAAGCTAGCTAACTTGAATTCTCTACTCTAGGCTAACCATCCATGGTGACTAGTGATTTAACATTGTTATGTAAGGACATAAAATATAGCCGTTATTGTAAAGTTTTAACTTGTGTCCGAGGCCCATTGATTCTCAATTAGTTAGCAATAATGGAACAATTAATCATCATCAAATTTGAAAAATAATGTTAGTCTTATGCATATGTAACAAGTTAGTATTTATCAAAATGACTTGTGAGGTAAGATTCACCCCAACGGCTTCTTTCCCCGGCAGGGAGGGGGCATCTTCATTAGGTTTTGGGGGCTATAGTTTAATACATTTAGTTTAATAATAACAAAGTTGTAGTACGTTATGATTCAATTATCCTCTAAATTTGTTCACTTAAGCATACTTTGTATACTGTGTATGTATTATTGTACGCAAGAAAAAAGTTCACATCTGTATGACATCATAAGTGGGCGAGGCATCGTGTACGGTGACACTTGACCCCAGGATTACAGGGGTAACTGAAATAACAGCGTTCTGACATTAAAACTGTGAAACTTATACAAATCTGAAAACAAATATTCACTGTTTGATTCCGATTTATTTTGCAATATTATGCAACTCTGTCAAAATGACATTCTTACATTCTTTTGCAGTTTGGAAACATTTTATTATTTCTTCTGTATACGGTAGTAAGGGGGTTCATATTTACATTATTGTATATTGTTGGGGGCTGAGGCATTGGAATGATTCCGTGAA
>OMNN01024305.1:0-12171 GCA_900302755.1 Chromis chromis
GTTTTGTTAAGCCTGACTTAAAACACAAAAACATTTCTATTGTGCTTTGTGGTTAAAATAAAAGCTCTTAAGATTTGAACTTTACCACCCCTAAGATGCCATTCCTCAAACTCCCCACAACTAGTTAGCCTCTTTACCATCCAACCAAGAATTCAACCCAGGTGCGACCTCACACCTGCCAACCAATAGTCACCAAGCTCAAACAACTGGAGCTGTCAATCAAAGATGCAGAGAACATATCCTTCCTGAAGGGGGCGGGGACAGCCCTCAAACCAGGGGTTATACAGTCATGGTGAAATGAACCATGTTTGCAGTATTTTAAGATGAAAAACTAGAAGACACACTCTGGGGACATGTGAGACTTTGATTAATTACTGAAAAGGGGCACAATACAGCGCTTTTCTGGACACTCAAAGACGCTTTACATTGCATTATTCATTCCCTCCATACTAGATGATGGTAAGCTACGTATGTAGCCACAGCTGCCCTGGGGTAGACTGACGGAAGCGAGGCTGCCAATCTGCGCCATCGGCCCCTCCAACCACCACCAACCACTCACTCTCACACTGCATTCACCCAGGCTTCCTGGTGTTCCCACACGGTCTCCCATCCAGGTACTGACCAGGCCCTACCTCGCTTAGCTTCCGAGATCTGACAGGATCAGGCATCCACAAGGCGGTTTGGCCTTAAAAGCGGTTCTGTTCATATTTTTGTAAACAAAGTTATGCTAACATTCAGTAGTATTCACCAAACGCATAAGGCCTGACAAATGTGCTGGATAGATTTCTTCCACATATGACATCTGCAGAGCTGGTTTAGGTATGATATCAATAATGCATTGTTTACATCTTTGTTTGCTAGCTGGCACTCTTGTTCCCCGCCTTCTTTGTAAATCACTGTCACCAGCTGTCTATTAGAGGAATAACTGACACAAGAAACCATTGGCAGGGGTTTTTGGTTTGCGTTGCTGTGCACAATGCAAACAAATCAAGGTCCCACTTGTAAAAACATTGCTCCATAGCAGTGCTAGCTCCCACAGCGTACCTTTAAATGTGCTCAGGGTATTCTCATCATTATTCTTTAGCGTTAGCATCCTTCCCAAATACCTTAAGACTTTTCACCCACATTTTGTTCAATAAATCAGGTCTGAATGGTCATGCAGTGGCTCACAATAACTTGCAAAAACTCATAGCAAATCCAAATAATACTGCGTTAGTGTGAGAAGCTAAAAATCAACAATATATTGTCAAACTATACCACATCTCCAGCATCATTCTACCAGGTCTAGACTTCTCTGACATTGTCTAATGACACCAACTCCTCCTTCCTTCTCACATGGAATATCAAGCAAAGATCAGGCATAAACAGTATAATATTAGGTTATCCCCTGTGGAGCATTCCTGCATATTTATGTGTAGAAATAAATAATGCTGTTTGATTGAATGTTTTATTGGTGTTCAAGGTCACTGTGTATGTTTATTTGACATTCCCCTGTTTGCCCTAAATCATCGAACCACCATCTGCTGCAGTGACTGTTTCGACAAAACGCTAAACATTATCTGAGAACTCCATTTAGCCGTAGGTCTACGGGCAGTAAATCATCATTCATGGAGCTCAAAGCTTCTGTCTGGAAAGCATCCAAATCAGTGGTGGAGATTGCTGATGAGTTTGCGCTCTGGGGTCACATTCAGTCCAGTAGGCTAATTCACTATGTGTATGTCTTTGACTCTCTTGCTAATAACTTTCTCAGCGCAAATATGACATTTTTAGCTGTGCCAGAACTGTGCTAGGCATTTTGATGTTGCAGTTTTTCATAAAAAACATGCTTTAAATGGAATATTACTCTCACTGGATGCCACTGACAAGTGTTACATGAGAGACAGATGTGACAACAGATTCCACTTGAGTCTTCTCATAGTTGTGTATAATCACAACCTGAAGCTCTTTTTTACAGCTTTTAGCAGTCCTTTGTGTCGCCTGGTGCAACGTGGCGATATTTGAAATTTTAATATGTACAAGACTGACGAGCAAAGTGATATAACAAGGAAATCTTATGGGCAATTGCTGGACTACCTTGGTCCAACATGGCAACACATAATCAAAAACAAAGCTGTATATTGAGGGTAATAAATACACCCCATAAAGGTGTATTTGCAGTGAAGACCAGTAGATGGTCTTTACTCTGGTAAAAGGACGGAGTTAACTGTGGTTTCTCTGCTTGATTCAAAGACGCCTGCTGTTTTATTGGGTCTAGACCAAGCAATGAAGCAATTGCAAAACTGAAACAGTCAAAACAAGAGTCTATTAATGGTCGTCTGGCCTTCTTGTGCTCTTACTCTTTGCAGTAACAATTTGTCTCCTGGCTCTAACTGCAAGGCCTCAAGGAAAACAGTGGACCACTTTGCCTCAATGGGCAACTTCTTAACCATCTTTATTATCTATCTTAACACTTTTAACTTTACGTTTTCCTGTGATTCAAATTCCTAAAATTCCAAAAGACCAAGATGTTAGCTTTAATGTTATTGGTTTGATTTGTTACAGGTTGTCAGTGAGCATGGATCTTGAAACCTCAGTCCAAGTCTTAAAATACTGCATGGTTGGCGTTAGTCTTTAATTAGCACATCTAATCTTAGACAATGCTCCCAACTGAGTACATGAAAGAGGAGATAAGTCCATGAGTTGTTCTTGACAGCTTTAAGGACACTGCTTTTTCTGTCTCAGACAGCAAAATCTTTCCTTAAATAACTCCCCGACTCTAAAAGCAGATATAGCAACAGTTCCATCTACACTTTGAGGAACTTGTAGGTCTCGTAAAGAGCTGTATCCTTTGGAATACAATTTTTCTGTTTGGGCCAGAATGTGATCCTAACAAATCTTAAGAGATACTTAGATTTCCAGAGGATAGTAACTAGTTTGTGGACCCTTCAGGCCAAGCAAAGCAAAAACTCTTCCTCCTTTACTCACCAGTTGACCAGCATGGCAGCATTGTTTCCTGCAATGAAAGGAAGTTCCCCTCGGACGTTGTGAAATACAAATCCTTGGGAGAAAAGCAGTAAGATCCACCAGAGGAACATGTTCCTCTTCATTCCTCTGCCCCCAGTCCTGTCGGGATCCATGCATTAAAGGCAAAGGTGAGCCTGGGGTGTCCCAGGGTGGCAGCGCCTGGATGTGCCTGGATGTTTCCGACAGCAGTAGAAGTCGATGGGGTAGATGTGAGCCAGGCGGCCTGGAGTCATGAGGGCGTCAGAGGGCCCAGGTGATGGGGTCGCAATGAGAACTAACAGTGCTGGGGGTCTCCTAATCGAGGCATGGCAGTGGTGGAGATTAATGTAGCGGTTGTTTGCTCTCAGCACAGAGCGCCTGCAAAAACATACAAATTTCCCTCACTGTCAGCCCGCTGTCACTTGACGCCTGCAGTGTACTTCCTGATTTGCTTCTTCTTTCCTTCGCACGCCTGCCAGTCCCATCAAGAACGTTTGATCATTATTCCACAAACAGCTGCCAAAATACCAAAAAAGAAAAACCCAACATAAAAACGAAAAAAAGATAGATGTCCACACGGCTAGCCCCCCTCCATCCCACCAGTGATTAGCAGCAGTGAGTGTCTCTCTCCGTGGCTTAGAGTGTGTGCTGAGGTGTGTGTCAACAGTTAGAAATCATGCTTCATGTGTGTTTCACTGTGTGTGTCGGAGCCTCGACTGGCAGCCTGTGATGGGCGGAGTTTCAAGATCTGTGAGGATCCCAGGACAGGAAGCCTCCACACCCCCCCTCCCCTTCCACTCCCTCTTTCTCTCACTGATGGCAGGATGCAGATTGTAACCAGGGATTAGGGAGGTTCAAAAATCCGATTTTGCCTGGAGAAAGCCTCGTGTATTACTCTGTGTGTGTGTGTGTGTGTGTGTGTGTGTGTGTGTGTGTGTGTGTGTGAGGGGGGGAGAGAGAGAGAGCTGCTTGCGTACATGTGCCTTAATGTGTGGAATATCGTCATTGGATTTCATAGTTTACCAGCGCCTGCAGTCACAAACTGCTGCTGGGAGAGGATTTTTTTAAAGCCTCAAATGCAATCTTTGGTTGTTTAAGTGAATAGAGTGTCCTCTCTCTATCTATCTGTCTCTCTCTCTCTCTCTCTCCATGTTCTCTATCTCTGGATTTACCTCCCACTGTCATCGGCCATTGTTGAATCCCAGACATTAACGGCATAATAATCTATTGTCATATTCTTGCGATAATTAACGCCGCTTGCGCTCATTTTTCAATTTAATAATGGATTTGAAGTCAGGTTCATTTTGCTGTTATGTTCGGCTGAATACGAAATGTTCTCTTTATCCCAGCTTCATTTTTTCACTGTTCCACCTCTGCCACTTCCTATTCTGCAGTTCCAACACCTCTGATTATTTCATTACTGCAATAGGTGGAAGGTGTAGAGATACATTAGCCAGGGGAAGAGTTTATGACCGCTTTACAAGTGCGACTTTATTCCTGTTTTATCCAGTGATTGAGCACCATTTTAGGTATTATGCTCACACTACTGACTGTTTACAGTCATAAAAAGTCTTGTCATATGTGGCATCTAAATATCTTTTGTACTATGAGGAGGTGAAACCACACTTTAATATTTTCCTCAATGGACAAACAATATTCACCCCAGTGAGCTTCAACTTAAAGCAGATATCACTGTCATTAGGATATTGTTGTTTACTGTCCCTGTCTAACTTTATGTCCTTTTTATTCCTGTGTCTCCCCTCAGGACAGTATACAGTGATGATGGCCCACTTCTACCTGAAGAGGAAGATTGGATATTTTGTCATCCAGACGTACATGCCGTGTTTCATGACTGTAATCCTGTCCCAGGTGTCATTTTGGCTAAACAGAGAGTCGGTCCCTGCTAGGACTGTCTTTGGTGAGTGAAGCTGCTTATTTACTCTATTTTTATTTTTACTTTTTTATTTATCTGGGTAATATTCCTGTCATGCACATTCACACAGGGGAGAATAATAACAGTTGCCCACTGAGCAGCAGCACTGCAGTAGCTGGCAGTTAGGAGTTATTAAAGTTCCCACCTCTGTTGAGTGAGGCCAGACTGTTGCTTGTTTCCAGCCAACTTGTTAAAACTCAATTTAAACTTGTCACGTTTAACTTTGTTTGCACCCAGGGGTGACCACGGTGCTGACCATGACCACCCTCAGTATCAGTGCCAGGAACTCGCTCCCCAAAGTGGCCTACGCTACAGCCATGGACTGGTTCATTGCTGTCTGCTACGCTTTCGTCTTCTCTGCCCTCATTGAGTTTGCCACAGTGAACTATTTCACCAAGAGGAGCTGGGCCTGGGATGGCAAGAAAGCTCTGGAGGCACAGCACCCTAAGGTACACTTTGTGGACACCAAGTTACAAATTTAGAAACATAACACCTTAAAATATTACACATATAAACTTGGCAGTGTCTGTGCTGTGTTAAGTCTACTTTAAGGAATCATATCTCCAGTTTCACATAGTTTGCATCACTGTTAACAATCTTCCAAAACACACATTTCGACAGGTTTGCTCCCACATGTCGAAATGAACTTGCAGAGAAAATTAAGCTTGCTTAAAATAGGTCATCATTTACAGTAATGACTTCATCACCTTTGCAGTCACATTGCAGGGTAGTGCAGGTGTCTGTAGGGACCATTTCTGACTGTGGCAGTGCATTTGAGACTTACTGTACATGATTTATGACTGAGGCAATGCAAAAAAAGCACTGCTTTAATGAGCTATGCTATTATAACATTAACCTACACGAAAACCACAAACTGTGGAAGATGAAGGACTGTGAGAATTCTGTCATTTTTGCAGTTTATTTGGAATCATTTCTTGAAATACGGCGATTTGCTTTCTTGCCAAATGTTAGATGAACATAGCAGAGAGAAAGAGCTCGCTTAGCTCTGACAAAAGGCAAACAACAACATTTACACAATCTTTAAGAGCTCGTAAGTGGCTAGCAGAGCTTAGCATAAAGACAAAAGAAGAAGGTTGTTCCCAAGGGTAAAAAAAACTACAACTAACAGCCCCTTAAGAGCGTAGAAGTGGCTAGCATAGGTTATCCTAAAGACAGGAGGACAAAGAGAAACAACTAGCCTGGCTCTGTTCAAAAGTTTAAAAAAACAACAGAAGAACATGTAACAACCCCTTAAGTGTGAGAAAGCAAATAGCGTAGCTTAGGATAAAGACTGGAGAAGAGAGAAAACAGCTGGTTTGGCATTGCTAAAAGGTTAAAGAAACAAACAAAAAACACCTACCAACAGATGAAGACCTACAAGACTGCTCAGCTAACAGCTAACCTGGTTGTTCAAAGGTTAAAAACACATATCAAGACTTTAAGAGCCAGGAGACAGTTAGCTTGCCTTAACATAAAAACTGAGAGCAACACAACGCTGGCTAGAGGGTGCTGTCCAAGTCTTGTGCTAAGCTAATGCATAGCTAATGTGCATAGCTAAGCTATGTACAGCTCTCCTAGCTGTAGATACACACCTAGACTGTATTTAAAAGAGAGGCAAAGCAACTATGATGTTACCCATTAGTTTGTGGACTACCATCTTGAAGCCTTGAGTTTGGAATTAAGCCGTCATTATCTTGTTCTTTTGAAGCCAGAACAAGTGAGGGGTCGGTCTGTCTAACTTGAGGTGACTATGCATGCCGATACAATAGCGACGGGTCAATCACAAGGCCTATACATACCCTGCTTTATGGTCTAGTTCCCTCTAAATGGGACCATAATTTACTAAATGAACACCATTCTATATAGGAGGAGACTTGAAACTAATGACTGAGACCATAAACTCATTTGGAAATATTTACTGAGGGGGCAGATCAGGTAAGAAGTAGGGTTATATTCTCATAGACTGACTTGTTTTCGCAATCAGATCAATCGCCCCCTGCTGGCCATTAGAAAGAATGCAGGTTTAAGGCACTTCCACGCTAGTTTCACTTTTTAGATACGGAGGCTACGGGCATCTTTATATACAGTCTATGGTTAGACAGTTAATTCTATATATTGCACTTAGGTAGTATTAAAGCACATTTTGGTTGTAAGACTTCACGTAAAACTATGAAAAGGACAGTAAATTGCATCATGAGTCATCAGGATATTGAAAGTCACGTCACAAAACTGCTTCGTCTACAGTCTGCTCGCTTTAATCTCACTAGAAATGCCCAGGAAAACTGACTCATGCTTGTTAACAGCTGCAGTAAAACATATATTGCAATCATCATACATAAAAATCTAACTGCCAGACCACCAGTGGGGATCATGCTGCTACCTGAGTGAAATTCAATTACACAGCAGCCCACATTTTCTACCAGAGTGTTCTGCCAGAAATGTTTCACCTCTGTAAAATCTCTAATCATTCCAGACAGAACGAAACACATTGATTATCTCAGGCAAAAAAACACTGGTAATAGCAGAGCAAATGGCATCTGTATCGAGCTGGAACCTAATTCACTGCTCACTGATCTGTCTGTCCCGCTGTAGAAACGAGACCCCATGGTGCTGTCGAAGAAGCCCAACAACGTTTGCTCAGCGGGCGTCAACTACACCCCCAATCTCACCAAGGACGTTTCCATTTCCACAATCTCCAACACCACGTCGGTGCAGCTGAGAACCTCTGAGACCAAGATGGCAGACCCCAAGAAGACCTACAACAGCGTCAGCAAGATCGACAAGATGTCTCGGATAGTGTTCCCTGTCCTCTTTGGAACCTTCAACCTCGTCTACTGGGCTACGTACCTTAACAGAGAACCGGTGGTGAAAGGAGTTGTCACCTCAACGTAATTGCTCTTTTTCTTTTTTCTTTATTTTTTCTGAGACAGAGAGTTCATGTGAGGGAGGAGGGAGGTTCGAGCCTAATTGGAGAGTGGGTGGACGAAAAAGAAAAAGGGTCAGTGCAAGGTCTCGGCCCTGGACTAAAAAAATAAAAAATAATGATAAAAGTAAAAACAAATATCTGCGCTTGAAGAACAAAACAGAACTATACTCAGCTATCTAATTCAAGCACTTTGAATGGATGCAAGGCTGCAACAGAATCCCTTTCCTGTTTTTCATGGCCTAAAAAAACTGCTTGATCATGAGGAAACTGCTTCTAAGACTACGTCGACAGGAGAGCGGGTGCTTTGCTTCTTTCTCATCTATCCTGCTGCAGTTTGCATGACGCTCTCCTCAAAAGGAAACAACAGACTCCTCTTTGTCTTGAATACCGACCATGTATATGTCAATCATCGCTTAAAGTATGGGAGCACACTTCATCACTACTACTCGAGGAATTGTTTTCAACTTAAACGCTTCATATTCGTACCAGGAAGGCTTGAAATGCAAGGAGCTCATGCTATGAAAATACACTCTGCAACCTAAACATGCATCTGAATTTGAAAAATGGATTTAAAAATGTAATTCCACACTATGTGGAAGAAACGTCTCTCGAGATTAATGCTGCAAGTGCATTCATATTTTAGTTTTATGTCACTGTTTTGAAAAATGTTGCTATTTTTTTTCCTCTCTTATTGCAGTGGGTGCTTGTGTCTCTTGTTGTACATCTTTACTTGAAGATTCAAAGCCTACTGCTGCAGTCCTGGTTTCCCAAAAGCATTGACAGCCTCAAAGAAAAATGAATAAAAACATAGAATACTACCTGAAAGTGGCAATAAAAATTAAGAGTATCCTAGCAGGGGCTTCTGAATTTTAAATTAAGAAATTAAAAAGTCATCATTTAGGACAGCATGCCAACAGGGATATTATAAAATCCTCTTTGGCCCACTTACGCAGGGTGACTGGGCAGCTGTGACTGATGTGTTAGCACAAATTTGGCATTGGATATATGTGGTTTAACTGAATTTTGAGCCCTGGTCACTCAGCTGGGAAACTAATATACACAGTTGAGAGACCAGTGCTTGAAATGCAGAGCGTGTCACATACAAATCAGCAGAGTGAAGTGGAGAGTTTGGAGACTGTCATTCAGTGAGGTGACCACGGTTCAAGTCTCTGTTTAGGCAACAGGTTACTCCACTAATGTGTCCTCAGGCAAAACACTGCAATAGCTCCTGGTGCTGGTTTCACAATGACAGACTTCTATCTTAACCAAACGGAAGATAGACTGCTCAATTTGTCCACTGCACAAGGACGCCAAAGTCTTTACTACCTTAAGTAGGATCAATTTGCCCTAAGTTCTGGGTAAATTATGCCCAACTGTTCAGAAAAAGTTTAGTCCAACTATAAATTCCAATCTAACGTGTGTTTCTGAAACCGGCTGCCAGTCTGCTGAGAAAAAAATAACTTCTAGAAAACCTGCTCAGTTAAAATAGACCAGAATTCCCCAAAAGACAGAGAAACCAAACTATATATTACAAAGCCCCTCCAAAAACTTAACATTTTTGCAAAAATATTTGGGTCTTACATTCTAGCCAACTTGTAACATGCTAACGCTAGTCAGTCACCTCAAAAGAGAATCATGGTATATTTCAACTGTTTTTTCCCATTAATGTCGCCTCTGTGGCTATGTGTCGTGCTAACTTTGCACTCTGCACCTCAATTGTAGACATTCATGAAAATGACATTTAGTTGGGGCAATTAGCCACTGATTTCTACATGAATCATTTTAAATGTTCGTTTTCAAATTTGACTGAAAGCGAACCCGTCTGTGAGTCAGACAGCAGTATCCCCAGATATAGGTCCCTAATGCAGTTAGCAAAATGCCTGTTGCAGGTTGCTAATTTCTGTGTGTGACTTCAGTCAGATTGAAAACGTTTAAAATGATTCATGTAAGAATCATCTTTCCCTTGAGCTCATGCTAATTTCCCTTGCTAGTTCTGGGGATTATACAAGATTTTATTTAATAAAAAGTTAAATAAAGAGGGAAAAAAGTTCTCCTAACTTGCTAGGTAATTAGCAAGCTTGCTAGCTCAGCTGCTTAGAGGTAAATAAAATGACAGTTTCTTTAACAGGGTTCTTCAAAACATCAACTTCTGCCTCATAACTTTCTACAAACCACGTCCTTTTTGTTATACTCTGACAGAGGAGGATAAAAGTGGGAAACACAGATAATAAGCTACGATAGCCTCCCCCAGCTTGGGCTCTCTGGGGTGCTTTTCATTCAGCTAACTTGTGATTCCTTGCATCCTCTCTCCACCATCATGGAGGATGATCCAATTACTTAAATGCATGTAGAGGAGGCTTCAGGAGGAGCTTAGATCGGGGAGACAGATGTGACCTACGTGGAGGTTTTTTTTATCAAGTGGTACGATCCAGCTGTGCAGCATTTCAAAAGTAGTTGCCATCTCAACTTAAGACATAGAAGGGTTTCTTATTTTGCAGCTTCAGCTCACATCCTTGCTGAGAGGAGCTAAAATGCAAGGAGACACATTAGTATAATGAAAAGCACTGTTGGTTTTCTGGAGCTTTTGGTTTCCAAATGAGCATTCGGCGCATATTTGTTTGGCAAGAGTTGACCAAAATCGATCTCCATGTGCTCAATTTGCATGAATTTACTTTCACTTTCAGAGATTTTTTTTGAGAAATTTCCCCTTTTTGAATGCTGGTGGGACGAGGCCTTTAAGCTGCAAAGATTTTGGGAAATTAGGCCGAGGGTCATAAGGGAATCATGTAAATAGCCTTTTTATTTTTAACTTAAGTCTTTGCTTTGACACAAAAAAGACAGCGTTGAGATTCTCACGTTTGAGTTTTTAAGCCCTTAGAAGAAAAAAAAGCCAAAGTCTAATTCTGACTTTTAACTTATTAGGAGTACGTTACTGTCTCTGATATCTTTTTCTTAATGTTTACTTGTACATGTGTTAGACTCTTTCGTTCTTGTTGCTTGTAGAAGAGCTTACGTCTGATCAAACTGAATCTGATTTCTATGTGTGTTCTTTCTACACCGACTTAATTAAACTGGAAGCAATGAGCACATGTTGTGGCATTATGGCTCGAGCCCACCATAGCACAGCATGTGGGACTTGTTGGTCTATGTTGAGACATTCTCAGGAACAAAAGGACTCATGCTCCCAGCAGAAGAGTTGCCTCTGAGTCACTGCTTCTTTAATCACATGGATTGTGAACAGTGTAGTTCCCTCTCACCTGCTGCTGGGAGCATCGTCCTAGATAACTTTAGGGCGCTGAACAGATGTTGAAACCACTGGCTTGGTGGGAAACCTTGTAAATAAAGACGACATCAGCTGCTACTGTATCTGCTTTGCTTTGTGAACTTAAAGTGCGCCTAAAGGAAATCACTTTAAGATATCTGCTTTTATTTTTGACTGCTTCTGCCATGATATTCTGTAGTAGTTTTGCGCTGGTTTGATTGATGTTGAAGCTGCCATTTATGGAAATGTAAGGTGCTGCTGTCTGTCAGCTAAGACGATGTTTCAGTGCTTGTTAAAAGCGTGGCAGCGGTGTAAAAGTAAGTCCAATGAAGTGCAGGTGAAAGACGATCTATACATCTGTCTGTCTGGGGTCGACAAGGCAGCAGAGTGCAGATTACCAGACCAGACATCCCTTCCCCTGGTAACAACCTCCAACCTCTGTGTCTGCTCCTCTACTCCCTGTTTGTTTCTGACTCTGCTGCTTATACACATTATCAAGAAGAGTGCACATTTCCCCTTTTGTTTCTGATTAGGTCTGCTGTAGTTGGGTCCCTCAACAAAATGGGGATCATTTGTTTGTTGAGCTGAAGTGTACCAGTGCTGCTTTATTAGAGCTTTATTGTTTTGTGTTATGTTACCAAAGGAAATGATACTGTAATAAGGATTTTGCTCCCTGCTCATGTAAGTGTATACTCTGTAGCCTTCATTATGTTCTCTGTGGATGGTAGCATCAGTCATGCTGAACTATCTCAACAGCTATTGGATGGATTGTAGAAAAAACTTTGGTCTAGACATTCAATTCCCCACTTACAGATGAACTACAATAACTTTGGTTATCCTCTGACTTTTAGCGCTATCATCATATCAGAATTTAAATTTGTACAATACTTTATTTGCTAATTAAATACCTGCACAGGTAATTTGGTTTAATTGAATTTAATTGTGAGGCTGAGGGAAGCAGGAAGCTCGACATAGAAATCAAAACCAAGATTACAAATGTGGCCACGTTATATCATTCAATAGCTGGCCAGCAATAACTAAAACCATAAAGACATACATTAGCATAGC
>OMNN01024309.1:0-10610 GCA_900302755.1 Chromis chromis
TTATAGCAAAATAATGATGAGGTGCAGTCAGACCATTCTACACAGCGCTTTGTCATAGCTAGAGAATGGTCTGACTGTGTGAGACTAGTAACTTTGCTGTACACCTGCCTGCTGCTACCACACTGTTTCCATTCTAGCTTGCCTGCAACCGTTGATTTTGTCGGCTGAAAAGGCAAATTCTGCATTGGTTTAAGAATGCTGTATATCAGGTCATTCATTCCTGCTGCCATCAGACTCTACAACACCAGCACAACCTGAACGTGTTGTAGTTTTCCTGTACTGTCATCGTGTGCAATACTTTATTTTCACTTCATCATGTGCAATATTAACTTATTGTAATCAGCAATCAGTACTTAGTTTAAATAACTACTGTGCCTTTCTCTCTGCACATATCCCATATAATTGCACTCTGCACATTCTTTAATATAATCTGCACTAGATTTGTATATTGTTGTATATTGTTAAATGCCTTTTTTATTAGATTGTCTATTTTTTATCTTTTATTATTAATTCTTCTGTATATGGCAACATTTTGTGTACAATTGTTTTGGTCGGCTGTAACATGGAAATTTCCCCGCTGAGGGATTAATAAAGTCGAATCTAATCTAATCTAATATCCCTGTCCATCTTCATGTTTGGGATCTATATGGTGGACATGAAAATAACAAACATCATTGCTCCAGTGTCGAATTTGTCGAACTTTTAGGAAGATTGAGGCCTCTTTGGTTCTGAGTTGCAGCAAATGGGTTGTTGCAGACTTTTCTCACATGACAGAAGAAGCAGTATTTAACAGTACCACAGCCCTGGACGTGCTGCACTTTAAAAAGCAGATGAGTGTGAAACAGTCAGACAGAGCAGCTCCGGGCCACACAGGCAGACTGTGAGCAAATGTTTGTTTACAAATGACCAGATTGTACTTGCTCCAATTGCTCATTGGATTACAGTCACTGCCAAGTGTCTCCAATTGGCATCACGCACCAAGGGGCCAGAGTCCTGGCCTGAAGAAAACAAAAACACGCCGATAGCACGGAGCAGTAAACAACGGCGTATATGTGATTTATTGATCGTCCCAGCGTGCACATTAAACGCTTTGTTAAAGAAATCAATCGTGGCCTGTCGTAAAAATTTAACAGGAGTGTAAATTATCAGAATTGATGTCTTTGTGGTGACATAGCAGTGAAAGAATAGCCACAATAAACAGATTTAAAAAGGTAAACAACCTGCAGCTACACTGAATGAGCCGGTTCAAAGCTCCCATTTAACAGCATCAAACTTCACCGCTTACTGTCTTGGCACCGTTCCCTGGTCTGAATCAAAGCTTGACCCAACAAGATGCCACGCTGCCTCCCAACACTGCCATGTCATTAATTTGAAGGTTATGCAAGGAGCTGTTTTTGTGCAGAGCTGTGTCTTAAAGCAGGCCTGGTGATAGCGCGAGGTTGCATAAGACGCATCAGAGGCTGCTGATAGCGTTCGAAGTATCAGCTACTGATGTGACACGATAACAGCGAGCGAAGGTGCCTCATCATGCTTAAGGCTGAAGGTCAGGAGCCTCTATCAGTCACCGGGTTCGGAGGAAGCACTCGGATAATGAGAGTGCAGCAGGTAACAATTACAGCAGCCACAATGTTCAAAATGCAGCGATCAATAATGTGACCTTAGCGGAGGAGAAGCCTGGCCAAATTAATGCCAACACTGCAAGTACAGGTTTCAGGAAGGCTTTAGATCAGAGCACAGGGGACACTTTAACTGACTGCTGTGAGGATTTGTTACTGCATCAGAAGTGCATGAAATATCTGAGCAAATGTTCACTTTGTATATTTTATTGTACATACTATAGATTACTACTGTAGAAAAGGGAAGTCACATAAAAACAGCCAGATTGTACCAAAGCTGAACATGTTTTAATGAACACAGTGGATGCTGCTCCAACAAATAAGAAATCAACTTAGTTTTAAACTCACTTACTGTAGTGCAACCAAACAACTCAACATTACCTGCACTGACGAACCGAAAACAAAACATGCAGGTGAGAATAACAGCCCCAAGCGTGACGTATAAACACTCACTTAGGCTGCAAATTGTGGTCCACCCAATGTACTTAACAAAACCCCTCAAAGTGACTCAGCCTCCAGTGACGCGTGTTTGATGCAAGCAACCAAACAGCAAACACAGGTGAGCTATGAACTAAATTCCAGCTGCTCACACCAAAACACAGCTGCACAGAGTGACAGTCTTGCAGAGCTTTTAAACGAGTAGCGCTGCTTGCTTTTACAGAGCAGTGCTGGGGTGTCGGTCCAGTCAGTAGGAAGCAGGACGGGGAGAGGAAGGCAATGAGCCAGAGCTGTTTTATATTGCAATATTAAATGGCAAATGGTAAATGGTCTGCACTTATATAGCGCCTTTTTCTACCTTAGCAGTACCCAAGGCGCTTTACAATGTGTTTCTCATTCACCCATTCACACACCAATGGCGACAGAGCTGCCATGCAAGGCGCTAATCTGCCATTGGGAGCAACTTCGGGTTCAGTGTCTTGCCCAAGGACACTTCGGCATGTCGGGGGGGGACCGGGGATCGAACCGCCAACCTTACCATCAACCTGGGGATCTTTGACTGCTTTGAAAATCAGTGGTGTCCACCTCAACCACAATTTGTTCTGCTGAGAAGGAGTGGAGAATAGTTGCATTAGGAGGGCTAAGTCTGCTGTGGGGGACCAGGTAAATAAAGTAGAAAAAAGTAAAATACTAAATCAGCCAGGATAGCAGCTTGCAAGATCAATTTCTAAAATCCAGTTTAAGTAGGAACATATTTCAGACCATGTGGACAAACCATGAAAATATCAATGGAGGAGGAACATTTGATTAAAAGAGGAACACTTAAAAAAACACCTGAATTCAGGACTTGATGTGAAAGTTGTTGTGAATGTCGTTTTACATATTTCTTCCACCAATGTAATGAGTGTATTTATGTTACAGGTTGGATGTTTTTTTAATCTCATCTTTCCAAGACATTAAGCTCATAATGAAAAAAGAAACTGCAGCAACTGACAGAACATCAATAAAAACAGAAGAGAGGCTCAGCTTTGTAAAAAAGTAATAAGTAATGACGTGCTGCTCATGTGGAATAGTAGAAAGAAAGTCAGTGGGGAGAGCTGAATTTTAAACATCGCCGAAAAAACTCTTTGTTCTGGTCTTCATTTTAAGAGCACAATCATTTCACACATTCACCGCATTTTTCTGTAATTCTTTTGTGCGAGTCAAGGCAGTTAGAGGTCCCATTCTGTTATTTCTGTTATCTGCCAGCCTGATAGTCTTCTTAGAGAAAAATGGTGGGGAATGGCTGCTGCTCGGCTATCACAAGTTGCTTATCAGAGCTGCATTGAATTGAAATGAACCACAGTGCCACAGCCATAAATACAGACACAGGGCTCCCCGCATGCTTTGATTGTGGCTTGTTTGAAGGAACCTGAAGGGTTAATGCCTCTCGCACATGATGGCCAAGGGAAAGGTGGGGAAAGGTCATTCTCTTTTGATGGCAGCTCATCAGCTGGCCCCTGCAGTATGCTGTAGTACACACCCAGGTCTCACACACGTACACAAAGCACACAAACAGCAGACAGAGGCAAAATGAAATGTGTTCAAACATTGCAACCTTTGAGTTATTGACTGTTGAGATTCGTTAGGAACGACCATGTTTACGTATATCTGTGTGTGTAAGACATATATGGTGATCTTTGAGTTTTTATATTGTCTGAGTTGTCTGGGGATAGCTTTGGATATAGCTTTATATTGTCTGAGTTGTCTGGGGATAGCTTTGGA
This sequence comes from Chromis chromis, assembly GCA_900302755.1. NCBI lineage: Eukaryota > Metazoa > Chordata > Actinopteri > Pomacentridae > Chromis > Chromis chromis. Next base: position 3,819 of record OMNN01024309.1, read on the forward strand.
TATAGCTTTAATTTCTTTTTTGTATTTACTTATGTTGTTTTTCTTTGCAAAGAGATGGCAACCAAACAATAAATCACATCAATTACATATAGAACACACAAATTGGCAGCAGAGAGAAGAAGAACAAGCTTCCACATCCCCTGCTGCGAACTGGTGACTGTAATGTAATGACCAAACCAATTCTCTGTTCTTAATAATTTGCAGATGTTGGACAAATGCACGAAGCAATAATGCAAGCAAAAATAACTTCCAGACATTCATAAGATTTAAATTATACTACATATTATCAGAGAAGTGTTTGTTTGTGTTGTAGCCTACATCAAGTAGACAATGCAAATGTTATTATAGTACACAAACCTAACTACTCATCCACAGGATGTCCATATTAGCAAAGTTAAACAGCAAATTTCTATTCAAATGAAATTGTTGATAAGTGCTGTTTTTTTCCCACAATAGATGGACCCACTTGTTGGACCTGTAGTCACCAAGTAACGGCTAATTTGTTATTCATGAAAAGCCACTTGTATAAAGCCGCCCTCAGCTGCTGCAGCAGCAGCTAAATTGCCCAATTACACTAATGGAAGACCATCTCTTTGTTCACAGCGGCCATATTGGCTGCGGTGGAGGTGATGCTGGTGGGAATGTGTGGGAGGTAAAAAAGTAAAGAAAACAAATGTAGGTCTACACACAGACACACACATAGCAATTTTATTGATGTCTGTGTTGGAAGGAGGCCTCCATTATAGCTTCAGAAGGGTCTAAGATTGGACTAAATTACTGCTCGTGTGTTCGAAGTGGTCTTGCAGCGACGGTGGTTCGGAGGGACACTGGGGGCTTGGATGAAGTGCAAAATGTCACCAAAGCAGCTGGTGAGGGCTAATGAGGCTAGCAGGGGTTGCTATCTCCATCAGTGCATCACTGGCCTGACTGGCGTAACACTTGGAGGAAATCATCTGGAATTAAAAACAGCGGCGCCCTCTGGGTCGACCTCGCAGATCCCTCTGCACGTTTATTTTTCCGCCTCCATTTTTGCCATCCAATTTTTTATTTTCCCTTTTGCTGTGGGTTTAAAGAAGACCTATCTTGCCCTTATCCCTGCATGTCCCGCTGTCTGGTGCTCCGCTGTTCCTGCTACAAAAGACTATTTTGCAGTTATTAACATGGTAATGATTGGAGAGGGGCTCCACAGGCAGCTGACCACTAGTTTTTAGTCACGGTCAAGGGGAAGCAAATGAAAAGCTACCTGCTGGGCCTTGAAGTGAAGAATGGTGTAAGTTAGGCTCCACTGTGAGATCGGTAGCTGCTGTGCATGCATAGTTGAGACAGAGAGAGAGAGAGAGCAAGAAAACATATCTACATGATGTTTTTTTAGGTGCAGTGCAATAGGTTTTGTTATAATATAGAAAAGTAGTTCATGTTAAATGGTTGGTTCACATGTATATATATTGAAAATGTGGCTTTTCTTCTCTCCATATTGCGGCTGCGATCCTCTCTAATGTAGGAGAGGCAGGACAAATCCATAGTCCACATTCTGAGTAGTCTTGTGTAGCCAGACCATTCTCTATCAGTGACACAGCACTGTGCAGAATGGTCTGACTGCACCACACTATCATTCAGCTACAGGGGATAGCAAAAGCGCCGGCGTGTCTGTATTTATTTAAACCAATCACAATCATTTTGGGCTGAGCTATGATAAATAGGAAGTTGTTCACTCAAAATGCTGACGTTGAAATTGTTTTGGTGGAATATTTGCACGCAGGAAGATCGAACACTTTCATTAAATATAGCAGGGCTGCTTTACTGCATGATTCAAACCTTCGACAAAACCTGAAATTGCAGCATGTAGGTTGCTGCCTGGAGGTTTTTGTTGTTGTTTCATGTTATGATTATGAAGGGGATTTGGAAAATAAAACGTAGATAGTAAGGGGTGAAGAAAGCCATCGGAAATATCAGGCTTATGAAAAATTGCCCCCTAGCTAAGCTAAAGCTAATATGAGGCTTCAGCACTTTGCATTAGACAAACATTGTCGCTATCTTCCACAGTTGCTGTCTTTTTAGTTTGCATTTTCCACCTATGTCCTCTCAGACACTGTTTTCTTGCTGAGCTGCAGGGTTGGGATCATAGCACAAAGGTAGAATACTGATAAACAAATACAAAACCACTGTGTTCCAAAGACACCCACTGGATTTGACTAATTCAGACTCCTGAAGCATCATGTTAGCTTTAGCATTTTTGTACATAATGAGGACTGTGGATTTAATTTTTTTTAGTATTTTATCAGGGTCACCGTGGAGGAGGATCAACTGCAATCTGAATAAGCCTTCCAATGTACATGTGTGACAAATCTGTTAAGAAAAACTTGAGGAAAAATGTGAAGCAATCCTTTGGTTTTACACTTCACATAGTGAAACTTTATAACTGTTGATTATATTTCCTAGATAATTAAACAGAATTGATTGGATGACTGAATTCTTTTAATATTTTTTAATGCATCATGCATGTGTTGCTCGCTTTGTACCAGCTTGATATCGAATGAAAACTAATCTCCTTTTGCTGCAGATGCCCCTGATTTCTGGTATGTGAGAACAGAATGAGCAGCATCAGTGATCGACTTGTAGATCATCCAGACATTCAACCTACATTTCCATCCTCGACCACAAGAACACAACATATGGCAGGCCTTAATTGCCAACATTCCCCGTTTGACCCATACATATATTCTGACATTTTGATTGTTGTTGCAGTGTTGGAACAACCTTAACGAGCATGCAATACAAGGATACATGTCCACGCAATATGATGCAGAAGAGAGAGAAAAAAAGAAATCCACCACTTTGAGTTCTTTTGCAATCTGTCCTTCAATGTCTAAATGAAGAAATTACAATTCCAGTGAACCTTCTACACACTTGTCATGATGCTTTATAATTGGCAAGCGCATCGACGGACCTTGTGTTACAACTGTTCTCTTCATTAGCATTCCTCGCTCGTACTGCTTTAATATCATCCCAGAGCTGTTATGGCGATCCACGCGCAGCCTCTGTGAAGTCCAGCCCCCTAGTTTAATGGCTATTGCTGCACAGCAGATGAAATCCAATTAAGGCAATGAAATCAAATTAAGCTGGCTACATCTGGATATGCTAATTTCTAACTGGTTTGCTGCTAAATCTAATTCTTTCCCAAAGGTCATTTTTTGACATGCCTGTAGCATGTTAAGGTACATTTCTTCAGTGGCTCCCCGAGGACATCTTTGTGGGGAGTAATTTGGCAGAGCTATGGGTTTTCATTGGCTAAATTTCAATTAAATACAATTACAACCTGTTTTTGGTAATTGAATGACACAAACGGCAGCTCTGTGTACATCAGAGTGTGGTCCAACATATGGCGGCTTTGTGTGTCTAATGCATCCGTTGCTTGTGCTGATATGCATGAAAAGACAGATACAGTACTCCTCTGTGGATCCCATTTTTCACACAATTATCAACAAGTAATTGCAAATAAAATGCGCTGTCACATGTGCTTTTCATTTTACACATTGGTTTTTATATTTAAACTGGAAAACATAATAATGCAAGATATTAAATTCTGTGGGTACATGGACATGTACTGTGAAAATATAAAAGAGAGGATATGCACCTGGATCTTTTTTCCCCACAAAAATAGTAAAAAAAGAAGTACAGAAGACGGCTTGGTCAGGTCTCTGCAGCCTGAGGTCTGCTGCAGGCCTCAGTCACAATCCATCCCCCTTCAGGAGAGACAGACAGAGAAGAGGCGAATAGCAGGCCCTATAAGAATGAAATATTAATGCCTTCTCTCTTGGTCGCTGGCCTTACAAGGTCATCTGCTCGCTTTTCATTGTTGGAAAACAGCCTGACGGCTGAGGCAATTGAAACTGAAGAGATTTCCACCTTGTCCTCACACAAATTAAACCAAGGAAGCCATGACTCTTTGTTGCTTGACCTCGGCAGACATTGTTACCTGCAGCGGTGGAGGGAGGGAAAGGAACGGACATAGAGCGAGAAGGGGGGGAGAGATTTGCTTGTAAGACAGAAGAGAGCTTTACCTCCATTTATCTGCTACTGCGTGCCTGTGACATGGCCGTCATACATGCCTGTTGTGTTATGAGGTGTGCCACTCTTTGTGTGCGTCTGTGAGAGGGAGGCGTTCTGCGTTTAGGTGTTTTATGTGAGTCGTCTCCCCCATGTTGAAGGACAGACACAATCAATAGAAGCAATCAATGTTGCATGAAGGCTGGAGGGAAGACAGTTCCTGAGGTCTCCCTATTTTTGTCTGCTGTATACACACACACACACACACACACACACACACACACACACACAGACACACACACACACGCAAACACAGAAACACACATTCATGTAGAGTACAGCTGTGTATCATCAGGTTCAAGGCAGCACAGTGGTGTCTCTGCACACAAACCGCTGTTCTTCATGCATGCACGGTTTTTGTAACGATGCTGGCATTTGCATTCGTCTCCAACTACAACCGTTCCCTTTCATTCCTCTCCCACATTGCCTTTCATCTTCCCTACCTGTGTGCACAGAAAGATAACCCAAAGCCAACAGCTGATTATAGCAGAGAAAACATGGCCTACTGTTCTGCTGGTTGCTGTGCTCACTGCTTTACGCTGCCTGCTGTGATGTGTGCAGCAGTACAACACAGAGGCTGAGCACACACAGGACGGCAGTATGAAGGTAGTAGTAGCAGGACGTTAAACGTGTGCAGGCATCCAGCAATATGATTTGCAAAGAGGTATGAAGATACTGTATGTGAATGTACACGTGTATTTGTGCATGTGTGTAGAAGGAAAGTGCACACAAATGAGTAAACGCATACCAAGAATGACAAAATAGTAAATGTGCGCTCAATCAAATGCATAATTGCAAGATAAAGAATGTAATTTGACCAATGTAGACCAACTATTCAAGTTGCAAACATTGTTTTTAAGACAGTAATTGCCTTAACTCAAGATTGAAACTCACATTTTTGCATTAGTTGATATGAAATAATAGTCAATGTAAGGTAACTTAAAGAATTTGGCTTGATTACTATTAGTCCTCTTCTCTATGTTAACATGCCTGAATGGTTAGGACTTGTAATTAAAGATACCCTTCATTGTAGAGGAAATGTAGATTGTCAGTTGAGCATAATGTCATTCGTGACTCAGAAAGATTGATGGAAACTGTGCAGCTAAAAATGTTTACCTCCATTTACTAAATGTGGGCCCAGAGTGTGGAAATAAACATTCATATTAGTAAAAGTTGCATAAGTCTAATCTTAATAGCTAAAATAAATAGCTTTTTACTGTGAGGGAAAAACCAGCTATTTTTTCATTTCCACTTCAGATATGCCTTTAGATTTTTGTGTTTTTTGTAAGTGCCTTCGATCTGCAGTTGTATGTGGCAGACTTTCTATAGCAAAATGGTTTTCTATGGCTACAGTCAGGCTCACAGATTAGAGTGCACTTTTACAGATCTGTGAGCACATTCACAAATCTGAGTGCACACACACACACAGAGAGTGAGATACAATCACACATCTCTGCACACCAAACCATAGCGCCACAATAATACCCCCATAGACAGGATCAGCTAACAAGCAGCCAACACAAAGAGGGTTGCTACACTTTTGCCAGAAATCCAAGGCTGAACCAAATTGGATGACAAAATAAAAATTTATGTAACACTCATTTCAGATGAAGAACAAAAACGTGCTTTGAATGCGCATTGTTTCTTCCCTATTAAAGTGTTTTGGTTAATTGGATTGCACAGATAATAATCTTGCATTCAGATCAACTTCTGTAGCTTGCTGCTGTTTTTGCGATTATACTTGACTCTGAAGACTAGAAAGCACTTTGAAAACTCAGAACTTTGCTCAGAACGTGTCTAAAATCTGCTCTGTTAATAAAAGAGCAGGTCCCCAATTTCTGCACCAGACAAAACGTGTATCTATGCAGAAGATTTACTGCAGCTTAATTTTGCCTTTCAGCCAGTCGTCTCACGTGGAATGGATTATTATGTGAATGTAGAACATGTACCGCCTTGATGTTTGGTGTCTGTCCCAGATGATAGACTCAAAGCCTACAAGTGGGGTGGAGGCAGACCACAGGAAATGTTTTATGGAAATCTGCAACAGCTTTAGCACCGAATGACTGTATAGATAGATTTCTGAACAGCTCCCTCTGTCCTTAGGTAGTGTCCTGTCACTGTTGGAAGGTAATAGAGCAGGGAAGTCATCTTTACTGGTATCTGCAAACTAAGATGTCTTTTTTTTTTTTTAATTACATGCATACATATTTCTGTATCTACACCGATCAGCCACAACATTAAGACCACTGACACTGAGTGAATAACATTGATCATATTGGTACTATGTGGTGTTCTGCTGGAAAACCTTGGAATTTGCCATCCGTGTTGATGAGACTTAGACACCCAAATAAACAGAACAATCACACTCCCTCATGCAAATCCCAAATGTCACTGGCCTACCCCTGCAGGAAAATGCACCCCACCGCATGGTAACAACAACAACCCATCAAGAACATCTTGAGGAACATGACAATGGCCCAAGATGTTGGTTTGACCTCCAAACTTCCTAGACCCCATTCTGATCAAGCATCAACAGGATGCAGTGGAACCAGTTGGATTGACAGAGGCCCCACTGCACAAGCCAGAGTACCCAAAGGATCCACTGCCAACGTCCTGGTGTCAGACCCCATAGGACCCCCTCAGAGCATTTTGGACCAGATAAGGGGGACCAACACAATATGAGGC
>OMNN01024310.1:0-10445 GCA_900302755.1 Chromis chromis
GGGGGAGGGGGGGTCCTCTGGCAAGTGTTTGAGAATCCTTGAAAAAGAGAAAAAGAAGAGCATGTTGTTTCTTATCAAAATAAATCTTGTTTTTTTTTTCTTTTTTTCTGTGATTAGCCAACTGCTTGAGTCCATTTACACTGTCCTCATTTTCCACTACGAATGTCAGGGCTGTGCAAAAAAGTTCATGTGTCTGGTCCAATCAGAGCAGGCGGCGACCGTTATATCCCTGTGATGTCATCAGCAACTTCCCACCTGCCCTCTGGCTCAAAGAGCAGCAATGATGTGGCCTGAAAGTAAAGACACAAAACGCAGATGCACTGATATAAAAACTTAAACATTAGGAAAATCTTTGACCTACAACATCGACTGCTAGTTTTAATAAACAACGGGGTCTTAATCATTATTAGATCATTGATAACAGATTGTTATTGTGGTCATTTAATGTTTTTCACTCAAAAATACAGATTTTGTTATTGTTATTTTGACACAGTTTTACATTCATTGGCTGCAAGTGGAACGTTTCTCTGAGCTCGTAAAAAATAAAAAAATATTCCACCAACTTAGAGGCTAAACATAGTGCTATATTCAACTTACTCAAGAGTGATGTGAGAAATCACATCAGACACAAATTACCATTCAAAGCAGATAATTTTTATATATTTTAAGCATAATAAATGTTAAGTAAATGCTCTCACTGCTTTTGGTATGCATTTCTTTTAAAGCAAAAAATGTGTAAATGGTAGATTTCTCCACTCACAATTGATTTATAAAATCATAGTGACTGTTTAATCAACCATTAACAAAGCAGCCACTTACCACATATAAACCCTGGTGTATTACTTGAACGCGTCACCCTAACTTGACTGTTACGTGGCACTAAAGTTGCCCAAATAAACAGCTTGCTGGCATTTACGTCAGACGGCTTACATGCTGAAACTACAGCGTACCTGTGATTACTTGCTGAGTTGACTGTAAGGAGACGAGTTGTTGGAAGAATCCACTTGCTGCGGCGTGCCGTTTTCCTGAAAAGCAAAACAGAATCTTTCATTTGGAATCTGATAATAACTGTCCTGGCTGTGTGAGTGCGCTGAGATAATTGATAGTTTTGGAGGACTTAACACTTCAAAAACAACTCAAAGGCTTATGGAGGGAAAATTATTGCACGAGCATGGGCAGTGGTAATTTACTGAATTGTTTTAAGCTATATCAAAATTAAATGGACACTGAGTTGAGAGTGAGTGCCTTCAATGAAGGGCTCAACAAGACACAGACGCAGTCAACTTACCGGTGCTGCCTGCATGGGATTATACTGAGGCATGTAAGCTCCCTGGACACCTGGGTTGGCAGCAATGTACTACAAGACAGGAAAAATAAATACAAATTAATAGGTTTACATAAAGTTAGGCCTGAAGGACAGTTGTGCTGGTCAACTCTATTTATGAAGCACTTTAAATAAGGCACAATTAATCCAAAGGGCCTTACAGCACAGGGATAAATGTCTCAGTTTTGGGACAGCTATTGAGAAAAACTTTGAGCATAGAATTTGGTTCAGGATCTAGAGGATCTCACGTCGCAGGTGGTAGTGAAGTATGGGGGTGTTAAAATGCCAGGTGGAATTATTACACACTAAAACGAATCCTGCTGCAGCGGTGATACTTTTGACAGATGCGAACTTCTTACATACAATAAAATGTGCCACAAATTTTTCACAATCATCCATTCAAGTGACAGAAAAACAGGCCTTTAAATCATCATGCAATAGCAAAAAAACATGAAATACCCTTCGGTCTAACCTAAAATCCTTTTTCCTCAGGGAGACCAATAAACCTGCCTTTTTTTTTAGAGCTAATGCTAATATACGTGAATAAACTAACTATGCTCAAGACCTTTGACTTTAGGTTGATTTCTGCTTCACATGAGGCTCTACACTGTAGTTGTTTTTCATCACATAATATATACACAACCAAGAATTTGTATCAAACAGATCATCAACAGATAATCTCTCCTTGTACATTCATTAGGAAACAGATATCATGGATATACACTGTAATCTTCTTTGAAACTTGAAAATGAATCACAAAAAATGAAGATTTCCACCTCTCTAATTCACAGATGTTACGCAAACTGTCCCAATTAAAGATCTCTCCGGGGAACAGTTGGTAAGCTCTCAACTTTATGGATAATCATTGTCATACTACGCAATTAACTAACATGAAACTGCCGCTTAGTCATATTTGTGAGCACAGTCTGTTTAATTACACAACACAGATTTAATTTGATCATGGCTGTGCATGATGGAGGATATCCCAGAATTCCACTCACCGCTCCAGTGTTTCCCAATGACAGCTGGCCCATCTGCTGAGTAATGCTGGCTGTGGGGTGCAGTGACATGGAGGGATCCACAGAGGGAGACATCACAGCAGCCTGCAACACAAAGCAGCTCCGGGTTTTACCTCATATCACATGATAGAGTTTTACAAACTAAATCAACTTGTTCGGAACAAACACAAACATCACAGAGGGCAACAACAACAACAGTAGCTGGGCATATATAACATGTATTACTGTGTAAAATCTATGTATGCAGATGTATGCTCAAAACCAGAAAGTCTGGCTGGGAAAAAGAGACAAAATGTAAACTAGCTGTGACAAAGTAGTATGTTGAGGTAAAAAAGAAAAGAAAGTGTTATGTGTGTTCTGATGTAAAAAATAATGAGCTCTATGCTCTTAAAATATGTAAAAGGTGTGACGTTGCCAGCTCTAATCGGTTTTCAGGTGAAGTATATTCTTTTAAACATGATGCCTTCAGGGAATAGACCATTTCCTAGCGAGAAAAAAAAAAGTGGGGGAGGGGATAGATCAGCAGAGACACTTGTTCCACTGGAAACCATCTGTTGGAAGAGTCAAAGAGTCACAAGACTGTCTCTGCTTCAGGCATTTCCTGCTGGATCCAGAGCGAGGGAGGAGGAGGGGGGCAGTGGCTGAATGTCTCTTTAGTTGTTCCATTTCTCTTTCATACGCAGTCCAACACGCATACGTAAATACAGAGCGGCTGTTTCCCAGAACTTGTCTCAGCTCGGTCCTTGCTCCCTCTGTTTGGGGAAGTTTTGTCGCTGGATTGACTGTGTCAGCATAACGGGCTGATTAAAGTAACACTCTGAGCTACTGTAGTGGCGCCACACGCCCATTTCCTGTGCATAGAATAGGAGGTTGTGTTGAAGGCTGTTGTTCACTTACTGGGTGCTGCATGATGTATGGTTGATGTGCCACCCAGGAATGACTCTGTACCTAATGGAGGGTGAGACAGATGGAGAGACAGATGAAATGAGAAAATTCAAGAGTTCTGAATGAAACTACGATGGTACAAATTAACTTTACAACTACAGAAAGCAGCATTTTGAGGATACAACAGCAATGTAGCTACACCAGCATATAGCATATCTATCCATCCATCTATCTGTTTTGAGGCCACTATTCCTGCTCAGGGATTCCAGTCATCCATCACAGCACAAAAATATCTCAAGCCTTCAGCTTTTTGAGGCATGTCAGGTTCCCACTATGCTGACATGGCACTCAGGAGCTTTAAAAGTCCCCCAATGACCTCAGCTACAGAGATGTCTGCCTGAGCTCAATAAACAACTTCTTCTTCCTCCCAACAATGTCCCGAGTTTAGGTCAAGTCATTTACTACCTTTTACTAACAACCTGGATGAGGTTTCTGCCTCCACCCACCGAGCTGCTCAATGGTTCTGGGGAAGTGGCAGTTTTCAGAAAAGCCAACTTTGTGTAGGGCCAAACAGGCCTAAGTCAAAGAGATGACTTTGGTGATGTTGGAATGTAACAAGCATTCTGATAGGCTGAGGACATAGGCAATAATATTATTTTATTATTTTACCACCTGTGCCAACCGAGTCTTGGGATGTGTTCCAGTATCCATACTTCCATATTATATAGTATGCTAGAAAAAGGTTTTGTAAATGGTCTGCACTTATATAGCTTATAGGACACTTTGACATGTGGAGGGGCGGGAGATCGAACCACTAACCTTAAGATTAGTCGACAACCCGTGCTACCACCTGACCCACAGCCGCCCATATAGTGTATTCCAACACATAGTACGTCAAATGCAGTATGCCAAAAATACCCAGATGTCCTGCTACATGTGGTCAGGATGCTTTTCTGATCATTCTCATTCACAATCCTCTGTGCAGCTATGTCACATACATCGTCATGTCTGCTCGAGTATGAACAAGCTTGAGAACGCACGGACAGCTCATTTTGTACAACTGACTGCGACAGTCAAAGCATAAGATGCAATATTAAGACAAAGTAGTCTGTCCCAATTATATCCATACCGCATGAGACAGTATGTATTTTGTAAAGGCTGCTGTAGTACGTATTGAAGTAAAACGAAAAAAGTGTGCAACTCAGCCTTGATATGCTGGTGTCCACCAGAGGGCTCTTGGCCTTTCACCCTTTAAACCACACATTTTTGTAGCCACTTCCACAGCCCTCTAGGAAAAAGGTAAGTTCAGGTGCAATGGCAGGACGTAGGAAGTTGCACAAATTGGACATATAGGTGAGCTGGGTCATTGAGAAATCTCTAAAATCTTAACTGGAGAATTAGGCGTTCATAATGGCAATTGATAGGACTTGGAGGGGATCACCTGAAAGGAACCACCTCCCTCATGTGATTGAGAAGTAAGTTAGTAAATGGTCCTAGCACTAGAGCCCTTAAGATGCCAGGTCACTGATTAACTTGTTTCATCAAGAGTAAGGACATTCTTTCTGGACAAACTACATGAAGAGAATGTTTGAGCTTCTTATTAACTCCTCGCATTATGAAAATATCTACCATACAGGTCTGGAAGTCCCAAACATGTTGTTGATTTATCAGTGGACCATCTCTCACAGGAGTATTCAAAACATCTATTGTGTGTTGCAAGCCTGCTTAACAAAACCCCACAAACTCATGCCTCCCGTGCAAATGAATTTCAAGCGACAGATCTTATCAGTGGTTTGACGTGCTTCCGCTGCACGGAAAGTAATGAATCAAAGCTTATGAGTGAAATATTAAGCAGCGATGAGAAAGAACCTAAATCACAGCAAGCATGATTCAGAGAAGATGACTGTACCTGCAGAATAGCAGAGTATTTCTTTGACGACTTCACTCCTGTGAACTACTAAGCTTACTGTCAGATTACGTGATCTACTGGTTGACCAAGCTGTGAAGGCACTAAAAAATTCTAATGGTAATCCGCTGCCACATGGAGGCTGAAAGTGTGAGGTAGCCCAGGGAAGCTTTAACACCTATTCTTACATCTATAGCACCTGTGCAACCCACACACAATCGAAAATACACCCTAACCCACACATACACACTATAACTTCAAATGCAACATAGAGAGGAAGAGCGAGACAGTGAGAGAGAGATAATTTAAATTCAGTTCTGGCTGTTGGACATGTTTATGTTCTGCAGTACCTGGTAAGCAGAGACTGGAGACATGTAGGGAGACATTGTAGGCTGCACAGTCATTATCCTGTTGGTCACCGGATACGGAGAAGGATAGTACCTGGGGAACAAATTTATGAGGCTAGTAAAAAGTTAAATGATGTCTTGAACTGCTATAATCAGAGTGTAACTTACCCATTCTGTATAGCTGCTGAGGAGGGGTCATAGGTGAGAGTCATTGCACCCTGAGGGGAGGTAACGGAGCTTAATAAGAGATTACATATTGTGACAAATGAAAACTATAATAAATAATAATCAGTGAATATGGGCATGATCAGTGTAATTGAATAGTTTTATATGGGAATAGTTTTAGCATTTGTAATACTATTTTTTTGCTTTCTTTTGACTGTGTGGCTTTACAATCCCTGCACATATTCAAGTATACAGATAATCAAAAATGCGAATAGTGGTTTCATTCTGATGTGTTTAATGTGGTCTCAAATGCCTGGAATGCAAAATAGACCATTTAATTACAATGTACATTCATTTCCCCAATGTTTCTGCCTGGGAATTCTGATGTTGGCAGTGAAGATCTGAGGATTATATTGTGAAAACTGGACTTTATATTTACACACACACACACACACATATATATATATATATATAAACCTCAATACATAATAAGAAGCAGAAACATGCAAGATGACCAGCGGATACATACTAGTCTGAGGTCCCCTGTTTGCCCATTGGGAACGTATCCACTGTGAGCGTGTTTTTTCCTTTGACTGTCTGCAAACTTACACAGCAAAGGCTGAGAAGGAGCTGGGGGCAAAGCACAAAACCAACGTATTAACAGCCACTCAACAATTAATCATCGCCGCCTCCACAGTTTTCACAGAAATGAAAGCATACAGAAAGGTGATCTTCTTTCCTACCCAGAGCTCCTGAAGCTATCTTGATAAACTTCCCATTGAAGTGGGAGATGACTGCGTTACACTGCTCTGTTGTGTCCATCCTGACAGGGGATGAAAGATAAAACAGCAACCATGAGTCATCATCAAATCACACAGAGACCATATACAGTAGAAGCTTCTTTAACACAAAGTGGTATTGTTCGGCATGATCGGAATACAGACAAGAGGGTATGACTGGCGCTGTTTAATAAGTTTGAGAGTAGAATATAGTCTTTCTTGCTCTGAACTGCAATAAAACTAAACCTCCAGTGATTTATTGTGTTATATAAGATCAAAAACACACCATAACAGTAAAGAATTTGCTGCCAATCTTATTTTTAATAAAAATTCACTGTTTACAAATTATTGTGTCGAACATGAGGTACACAGTCTCATTGCCAAGCACTAGAGAATATTATATATGTGAAATTTGATGTTACTTTCATCATCATAGGTTTTCTGGAAGTAAATTCTGCAACTACTTTTACCCTCTGAACTCCAAGCAGTTTCTAGGCATTTTCTCCTCCTGTTGCATTTTCCCTCACAGTGGGCTGATTTTTCACTGCAATATAAAGTCCTGCACTTGTGTCCTATCGTCTCTGTTAAACACAGCCTGCGGTTCAGCCCAGTTCACCCAAAAAGTCCCTGGATATTTGTCACATGACTGTTTGTAACTGAGTTAGTCACAGCTTCTTACTTGTGGTGGATTTTTTTCATTTTTTAGAATCTTGTAAGACGAAATGATCTATTTTGGGAAAATTTTTAAATTATATAGAAATAGCACAATTTTAGGCATCGATTTTGGTTCATTTCCCGATGGAACATCACGTCACAGACTGTCGGAAAGTTGATAATCCAACATTTCACCTTGTTTTAACATTTCTGGCTGTGTTAAATGATGCCGTTTTGGCAACTTGTTTTAGAGAAAGGATGCCTTTCAACCCTTGCCGGCAGGTTTTGGGGTTTAGAGGATTAAATGTGATTCAGCAGAGAAAGAAATGAATGCATTTTCTGTCAGTATGCTGAGACAGACCTGGCAAAGCCCACGCCTCGGCTGTTGCCGCTGTAGTCTCGGAGGATCCGTGTGGAGACGACCTGGCCAAAGGGCTGCAGCATGTTCTCCAACTCTTTCTCATCCACAGAGAGAGGCAAGTTGGAAATGTACAGATTTGTGGGGTCCTGTTCCTGTTGCTGCTCACACACAAGAAGAAGGAAAAGAAGAAGCTAATTGAATGCTATGTGCATTAACTTGTCTGTGCAGATCAGGTCTGAACTCGGCTTAAGTGTGGTTCGGGTCAGAGGAACATTTGGTTAAACAAACATTATTAAGCTCTCCTGTACGCACACATAACCACAGACACCGAAACACACTTCATCTATACTCTGCAGCAGCTCAGGGCCTCTGTGGGTTTCCCTAGAAACAGCAGGAGAGCATTGTAGCCTAGCTACCCCAACACACAAACGGTGTTCTACCATGTTTGTTCCACACAAAGCAGCTATATGCAGTTCTCTAGAGAGCAACCCTTCATCACTGAACTCTCACCCATGAATTTAAGCACAGCGACAAAGGCCAGGCTAGGAAAGGGAAAGAACTGAAAGAAATTTAATGACGCAGACCATTTCCGCTGCCCACTAAGAGACCAACCACAGATGTGATGCAAAAATATCCTGTTTGTCATCTGAAAGTGGGTTTGGAAATTGTAAATAACTGGTCTGCTTTACTTCCAATTGGTCACAGAGGATCAAGAATGGCTCAGCGCAGTAGTACTGGTGCTTTGGTGCAGATATGCCCACATCAGTATGCATGAATGGTAACTGCTGACACCCAGTGACATAGCAATAATACTGGGAAAAATCTGCCCAATCTATATAGTGTAACCTGACTAGAATGGTGTGTTAGTGTTAGTGTGAGCTGGTAGTCCTGTGTATAACGTGTCATACTGACTGACAGGTTATTTGGCAGAGAGAGACGTGACATCTGGTTTCTACAGTGAAAGTAAATGGGGTCACGGGAAGAACAGCTTGTCAGCTGAGGTCATGTGACCAGTCTAATGTCATTCAGCACACACCGGACACAAGCCTGCATGCATTAAAGAAGCACAAGCCCAAAGAGATGTTCACAAGCATGACAAATATGCACACACACACACACATGCCTGTACCAACTCACCTTGGCCATCTGGGCCTGTATGCCGCTGGTTTTCAGAGCATGTACAGCCTTTAAAGCAGCCGCTGGGCTGTCAAAGTCCACAAAGCCGTAACCTGTCGTAGAACAGTACATATATCAGCAGTCACTAAATAATAAGACAAACCACCTATAGCACATGTTATATAGTCACTATTACAGAAGGGTGGGCTATACATTATATTGATATTTACTGTTTATCCCTGTAAACACATTTTTTACATCCCTATTTGGTACACAGAATCTTGCAATATCTTTACAATACATCAAATTTGAACAAATTGCTTATTTTGGATATATTTTGAAGGAATAGTTCCACAATTCCCCACAGTTAGATGACAAGATTAATACCACTGTCACATTTGTGCAAGAACTAAGTAACAGCAAGTTTGTTTGGCTAGAATGAACATTGGAAATATAACAATACAACTACTCTAGCTTTGCCAAATGATAAAAAAAAAATCACTCTACCAGCACCTCTAAACTTCGCAATGAACACATTATATTTTGTTTGTTTATTCTGTGCAAAGGCTTTGGCTTTTAGCTGGGCGTAATGACTTCCTGTAGTCTTTAAGTCTTAAAATGTTGAACTATTCCTTTAATAACTAAATCAGTGTCTATGTCTGACCCAGTTACACATACACATACTTTACATGCCGTTTTCCATTTTCCAAAGCATACCATAGCGTTTTGTATTTTCACATTATACAGCCAGTTGACTGTTTTCCATTTATTTCCATAAGGTGTGAAAATCTGTTTGTGGAGACACTAAACCTGCGTGCATTGGACGATCCATCATAATCTGCTTTTATTTTTGTCAAACTTACGTGATAACGGTGTTGAAGTGCAGTGAAGACTTCGCAAATCAATCTGCACATTCAACTGCGGTGTCGTGCAACAACAGAAGTTTGACAAAAATAAAGGCAGACATGTTCACGGTTCACGTTTACAGTGATGGATTACCAACTCAAGCAAGTATCAAGTCGCTGCAAATTGATTTTCATACAATATGGAAATTAATGGAAACTGCCTGGAAGGTATGGCAAATCAACATGGTATGTTTCAGAAATCATCTGGCGTCATATGAAACAGTTACTTTAAGTGTCCAACTGAAATATCAGGTGATCCTTCTAATTCTACAGCACTGAACAAGTTAGTAACCTTACTGACCTTTACACTTGTTGGTTGTCTTGTCCAGGATTGCCTTTGCAGACTGAATCTTTCCATACCTGGGTGCACAACAAAAGAACTCTCTTTAAAAAAAATAAATCAACAAGTGAGACAGGTCTCTTTATTTCTTTAGAATTTTCATTATGCATTGAAAATTAAAGTCTAATTTCTGTGTATCCATTTCCAGAGGAGTATGTGCAGAGAGCTCCATCAGTTATGATTATTGTGATTAAAAAATAGACAGCAGCAAAGACTAGTTTATGAAAATAATAAAAACAGGCCATATTCATGTAGTAATTTCACAGGCACAAACATTATATCGCTGCTCTCTACTACAGACTTCCAAATACTATGAATCCAATTTAAATGTTTCAGGCTTTCCTTTATCTCTGACTTTATACTCAAGTTGAACTGTGACACAAACTGTGAGCTGCTCTCCACACGCACGCGCACACATGTGCGCACACACACACGTGCGCACGCACGCACACACACACACACACACACACACACGCACACACACACACACACACACACACACACACACTATACAGACTGAATGCCTAGCTTACATCACCATTCAGACCTTGTTGCTATGAAAAGCGCTTTCATTTCTGCTTTGTGCTGGCAAACACCATTGGGAACATGAACAAAACACAAGCAAACAGGACACAAACAGCTGC
>OMNN01024311.1:0-15375 GCA_900302755.1 Chromis chromis
GGCCAGTGAACTTGCTGCCTAATAGCAAAGATGCTTAATTTACCATCCCCACCCCTCTGAGCAGGCCACATCAA
This sequence comes from Chromis chromis, assembly GCA_900302755.1. NCBI lineage: Eukaryota > Metazoa > Chordata > Actinopteri > Pomacentridae > Chromis > Chromis chromis. The sequence goes on from OMNN01024311.1 coordinate 75, forward strand.
ATCCTAAATCACAGCTAGGCGTACCCTATAAGCTGCCAAACAACCACAAAACTTTATTAAGGACACCTTCCCTTTCTCTCTCTGCTTGCAAACTTCTTGACAAATTCTGCGAGGAGTTGTGAGGCAAATGTAAGAACATTACAACAACTGATTTGCCCAGGCACCTTGAAATACACTGAAGCAGTACGTGATCTATATCAGACTTCAGTGTCCAGATATGCTGCAGTCTTTAGGGAGGACAGCAGCCACTTATTTGACGCAGTTCAGTTGACTCAGAGGTTTTCAGGCAGCCTGAAGTGCACAATCTTATTCATCAGCGGAATCTCTTTGCCAACTCCTCTATTTGTGCAGCCGTGACTCGCGTCTAACTCATCTGGGGAGCCAGAGCACCTTGACCATTCAAAAAAAGAGCTCATTCAATCATTTGTGTGGTAGTGATGCAAGCAAGTTCCAGGTTTCTTTTTTGCAAATTGTGTTAAGAAAACTACAAACCAAACTAGATCTGTTAAAGCCCTCAGTCCTTAGCAGGACGTCACCTTCCATTTGTATACATGATTTCACTAATGACGGTGCCAACAGTTGTACAACAATCTAAGGAAGGACTTTAAAACCACAAAGCCTGCGGTCTATTTTCCTGTTAGGAACGTACATAATGGTGGGAGTGTGGGCGCGTCAGTAAAAATCCCCTCTGAGGAGAATCATGAATCATTCTGAATGGTCACAATGTTTGGAGACCGTTTATAATCACAGACCAAGCCTTTGTTTTCTACTATTCACGTTAACAATCCCTTCAACCACATTATTAAAATATCTTCTGCTAATTTATCTTTGATAGAATCTCACCATACAGGTAGTTTTAGTTCTATTTTTCCATGTTTGTGGCACCACTGCACTACAATAAGGGATTTTTATTTATTGATTTTTAAAAAAAAAAAAAAGGTTACTTTTGGTGGTTAAAGCAGCATTAATGAAATTACTTTTGACCACAAAAATAGCCACTATTAAAGGCGTAGTGGCTATTTTAGTGTAAAGTTTGTTTCGCCCATGCAAAACACCACCACAAATATTATTTTGAGCTGAATAAACGCCTCTCTGACACAGGCAACTGACAAACTAAACATATCAAACCTTATTGGTTCCAGCATTACATATGACAAATACTCCAACACAGATATTTTACTTTAAACACAATATAATTGAGTTTTTGGGTTTCCAAAATCAAAACCATTCCAGCAATACACCCGTGTCCTTGCTGTTATGGCCTCTCTAGCGTAAGAAAGGTTTTTTTGCTCGTCTTCCATCTTAGGTTTCATCTCAACAACGGCTCAAATTGTTGACATTATAAAAACAGTGAACAAGGTGCTCCCAGGAAGAAATATGTTGCTGTTTTGGTCCTTATGCGACAAATTAGTAAGTCTAAAATGGCACATTATACACCGATCAGGCATAACATTATGATCAAAAATGTTGTGGTCAAAAATGCTCTGAACCATTGGGCGTGGACAAGAGGACCTCTCAGGGAGTCCTATGGGGTCTGGCATCAGGACGTTGGCAGTGGATCCTTGGGGTACTCTGGCTTGTGTAGTGGGGCCTCTGTCAATCAAACTTGTTCCACTGCATCCTGTTGATGCTTGATCAGAATGGGGTCTAGGAAGTTTGGAGGTCAAATCAACATCTTGGGTCATTGTCATGTTCCTCAAGATGTTCCTGATTGTGTTTTTTCCATGTGGTGGGGTGCATTTTCCTGTGGGGGTAGGCCAGTGACATTTGGGATTTCCATTTGCATGAGGGAGTGTGCTTGTTCTGGGACAATGTTTATTTGGGTGTCTAAGTCTCATCAACACGGATGTTAAAATCCAAGGTTTTCCAGCAGAACACCACATAGTACCAATATGATCAATGTTATTCACTTCACCTGTCAGTGGTCAGAATGTTGTGGCTGATCGGTGTATGTGTGTAATTCCGTCTGGATGTTTGTGCACTTGTCACCAGGAATGTAACTGTATTTTTCTGTGTGCATGTGTGTGTCCTTGTAGGTTTAGCAGGAGAGCCCCAATGAGAGCCGTGACAGCCTATTTACAGTAGCGTCCCAGAGGGGGTCGGCTGCTGCTGCCGCTGCTGCTGCTGCTCTATGGAAAATATACCCAAAAGCTCTCGTGGGTGGAATCACACTGAGGACTTTTCCACAAACCGAGACATCCCCTTCTGCAGGAATCGGCTGCGCCACTGTCTCCTAAGAAAAATACGTGGGCTTTGGCCAAATCATGTTATTCATTCACACCTATAACTGCGGGGGTGACGCAGGTAGAGAGAAGTCCCATTCATCTCAATCTGAGCTGCACAAATAGCACGAGGAGTGTTTAATGAGACTGTGTGAGGCCGTCGTTAGCGCAGGCAGAGGATGCTGGATTATTGATGCCTCAGAGCTCCTCTGCTGGGCTCGTTTCTGGCTGTCTTTACAGGGGAGAGGTGTGCTCACTCACCTCCAGCCTGGGTGACAGCCGGGTATGAATTACCCTCTTCATCCTCCCTCCCCTGCTGACACTGCAGCCAGCGGGCCAGCAGCTACGCATTTTAATACGGAGACGAGTCAGAGGAAGGGAGAGGTGAGAGAAAAAAGAAGAAGAAGTGTGTGTGCATATAATGTGTCTGAATGTGTGTGTTTGGGTTGCCATGAGTGATCTTGTGTTGGAAGGGGAAAAAAGAGGCAGGAAGATAAAAAGGCAGCGAGATAGAGGGGAAGAAGGGGAGAGATGAGAGGAGAGATGAGGCCTGGTGAGTTGAAAATCAATAATTAAAAGGTCATGCGGAAAGAGAGAGAGAGATAGAGGGAGAGAGAGGGAGATAGAGGGAGAGAGGAGGCCCTTTTTACTAAATAATACTTTAATCCTCCGTTAACATGCAGCGGCCAAAATCTGCTGCTTCCTCGTCGCATGAGGTCACTGGGAGTGCCGGCACGAATGCACCGCGGGATTTATTCATGCAAAACTTATATCCTGCTCTGACATGCGCCAGTGATGTGCTGTCATTGTTGAATAATACATAGTGTGCCTCCCTCGGCTGACACATGCATCATATTATACACACTGTGCTGCTCTGCAACAGACTAAGACCTCAGTTACAAACATGCTTAAAACAAGACCGGCCATGCTTTACCCAAGTCCACATGTTGAATCTGACCATTTGTTCCAGGTTATTCCAGGTACCTTTCACTTTTGAATGGATAGTGTATAAAAAAAAGTGTATAGAAAAGTCTTTAAAATTACAGATCTTTGCTTCATGAAATGGTGATAATTATCTTTAATTGAACATGTAGCTCTTTACCATACTGTCAGATTATGTTTGTCCTTACAAGTCTAAGGTAAATCTTTTTAGTTTAGTATATTTCTTTATGTTAAAGTCAAAAAATGTAATTCTGGATACAAATTAAGCAAAATTTTTTCATTACATTCAACATAATGCATCAAGATGTACCGCTCTCCATGTTGAATCTTTCAGGCATGTTGCTCACCTTCACCGGCTTTGCAGGAGTGTTTAGACGCCACACGGGCTTAACTGTCTTAACTGTCTTTACCTGAGAAGGTGCTAATAAACGTCACGCCTGGGGAGTCTCGTTTTGTCACCACACTCTTGCTGCTGCTCTCATTGCTGCCCATATTTTTGCACTTTGTCCCCTTGATATTTACTTCAGGTATTCATTTACTGAAATAAAACTCCTATTTTTGTAAACTCTAGAAAGGCCGTCTTTAGTTTTTCAATTCCTCCTTGGATTCTTCAGAATTATTTGTGAATAATTGGTCGATAGTGTAGGATTTCGCCCAAACAAATCAAACCAACATGTTTTGTAATCAACAGTGATGTGCACTTTATTTGTCATCCAAAATAGGATTGTCATTTAACAATCTTGAGCATGTGTTAACGTCTTATTAGAGCCGTTTGATTGTCATGATTTAGGACAAATCTATTCAATAAACCCGTTTCACTGGAGAACTTTTAGGTCTGTAAGTTTACTGAAGGTGTTTGATCGTAATAAATCAGGATGAATCTGTAAAGTAACAGTGTTTCTCCGCAAAACATGAGTAAAAACATGGTGATTTCTTAATTAAATTAGCATGTTCTTACTTTAACTTTATGTTTTTTGTTTAGCAGCTGTTTCTGTCAGTCATTTGACCATTTTTGAAAAACCTTTTTTTTTTTTACAGTGTTCATCTGATAATGGTGTCTGTGAAGGTTCTCAGTCATCCAGGTCATGGTTATCCTCGTAGTTTGTCGAAAACTCAAGCAAGTCCCCAAATCAACAATGAATTTGTCGTCAGTACTTTCTGACTGCCCCAGCCTGTTTATTATTCTCACCTCACACATTTGACCTATATCAATTCAAAAACTTATACTTTAATCTTTTAAAGGCTCTAGGTACTTTCTTAAAATTGTGGTTTTAGTAGAGATTATTCGAGTAAATAGTGTGCATATCTTACGGAGATCAATATAATTTTTGTTTTGACGATGAGAAAAATCTTAGACTTCTTTTTTAAAGGCACTCACAGCAGTTAGACAGAAATATCCAAACAAATGTACCGAGCATGAATGTTGGCCTTGAAAATTTAAGAATAGACTATCATAATGTTAAGCCTACAGTTTAAAAAAAAAGTGAGTGCAGTACTGTAAGTAAAAGCTGAGTTGTTTTGTTTTATTTGATGCAACAACACATTTTCTTTAGTCGGTGCTTAAAGCAGGTAATTCAGACCAATCTTCTTTGGTTTATGTTCCTATCTGGTGTTGCTATTTGTCTGTTGTGCAGAGTTTCTTTTTAATAATGAAATAAATCCAGTCACCACGTAATGCACCAAGGCACCCGGTGTAATCAGTAAGTGCATCACAAGCTGTCTGACTTGGACAGGAGTCAGACTTTAGCAAGGAAAAGGCCGCGCTCAACAAAACCTACAGGATAATGAATGAACATAATTAACCAAATGGATGCATTAGGAGCAGCTTTCCACCTTCCTGAGCAGCACACAGCGCTGATGTGTTGATTCTTGTGAGCTTAGCCCTAGACATTTTTTTTTTAAAGAGCCTGAAAGACCTCTTAAAATAATCACACATGGAGAGCCTGAGGAGCACGTGCCACGTTTTGCGAAAGCTCAGAGTCATTTCCGGGAGCAGCTCAAACATCATTTCTCAGTGGGGGGATCATGAAGTGACTAGGTCAGTTAATAATCACTGATCTCAGTTAATGGCAGGCTAACTGCATAATTATGAGCAGGCAGGGAGCAGGAGGGAAATAATGAGACCTCAGCCTCAGTGGGACCAGGCTGCAAAGACCCTCATGTGTCCTGGTGGTTTAAAATCTTTATTGTTTCTGTGTTTATCAGCTCGCACTAATGTTCACTTCACAAATGTTGTTGAGCATCATTGGAGCCAAATTAAATCACATTTCTTCTCTTTAGATCCACAATTAAATTCAGTTCAAGTAAGAAATTTGAGCAAAACAACATGTCGATGTGCCTCTTTTTTGTGCCGCATTAGATTTTCTCTCTGAAATCATTTCTATCGAATTTAACAGATTTTTTGCTGCACAGACCGGTTTCAGCATCTGGGTCAGCATCGCTCTGTGCTGCACACTCACTCAGAGACGACGGAGCGCGCCACACACTGGCTCCAAGCCATTTTTAACCTCCTCCACTTTAATATAACCCACTCGCCATATGAGCCTCCTTCAAGGGTAATGAGGGAGCAGACTGCTCACTTCCTCTGTCTGGACAGCAGCTTTTCCTATACACAAACACTGATTTTAATCACAGACACGTCTCAACTTGGGAGTTATTACAATGGGTGGGCAGTGTGTCTTGGGTCTGCCTCTGTTTTATTAGCTTTATCCGGTGTGTGGGTGAACATACTGAACTTTGTGTGTGTCGGATAATATGTCTGTTCAACCAAAATGAGAGATGTATTTGCACAGAGATCTGATGTCTGCAGCAGTGGTTTCTAACTAAATTATTGTGTCAGAACTAGTCCTTAAACCCCACATGTCAAGTTACATATATGTTTATTTTAGTTGACTTTAAAGTGAATATTTAACACTATTGCATAAGAATGCATTTTATTTTGTCAATGTTTAGGTCAAGTTTTCATTCATATTTTCACCTGGAGTGTCAGAGACTGAACAATTGTAAGTGTTTTAACTATTTACTCATTACATTTAAATAAAAGTTAAAATCATACAATTTCAGTCTTTTATGCGCTACATTTAGTAAATAGCTTAGCTTACAAATTGTTTGCAGCAGATTAGTGGCAAACTCGTGGTTGATTTCCAGCAAAGATATTTGTTTTTCAGAAAATGTCGCCATGAGTTTGCCCCTTTTGCCCACTAGCGGCAAACTTCTAGTAACATACTGGCAATAATGAGATGCTTGCTGCTACTGGCAAACATGTTTGCTGGTGGTTCACCACCACAGTTAGCTAGAAGTCCTAAACTTGCCATAGATGACGGCTGTAGTGAACCATGTTGCAACAAATTTGCAGCTAACTTTGGCTACCTTAGTGGAAAACTTATGGCAGGTTTGCAGCAGGTTTTTCCCATATATGTAGCTTTGATAGTATCTCAAGAGTAATATTCTTGATACTTGGTGCTCTGTACGTAGTGGTGCAGTGGTTTGCTTGAATGTGCAAGTCCCCTGTGAGGGATAAAATGGGTAAAGCTAATAGATTGGATTGTTTGTCATACTTTACATTTTCCACAAAGTAAGCTTAAAATGGGGTGAGAGATGGACAGGCGGGTTGGTGTGTGGCGTCAGCAGTAATGCAGGCATTGTACCAGCCCGTCACAGTGAAGAGGGTTTCCATTCGATTTATCAGTCCATCTACGTTCCAACCCTCACCTATGGTCTTGAGCTCTGGGTAGTGACCGAAAGAACGAGGTCACTGGTACAAGCGGCCGAAATAAGTTTCCTCCACAGGGTGACTGGGCTTAGAGACAGGGTGAGAAGCTTGCACATCTGGAGAGAGCTTGGAGTAGAGCCGCTGCTCCTTCGCTTTGGAAGGAGCCATTTGAGGTGGTTTGGACATCTGATTGGGATGCCTCTGGGGAGACTTCCTTTAGAGGTTTTCCGTTCACGTCCGCCTGGGAGGAGACCCCGGGGTAGACTCAGAATTTGCTGGAGGGATTATGTATCTCATCTGGCCTGGGAACGCCTCGGGATGCCCAGGAAGAACTGGAAAGCATTGCCAGGGGGAGGGACGTCTGGAATGACCTGCTTCGTCTGCTGCCTCCATGACCAGACCCTGGATAAGCGGAAGAAGATGGATGGATGGATGGATGGATGGATGGATGGATGGATGGATGGATGGATGGATGGATGGATGGATGGATGGACAAAGTAAGCTAGCAGTCCACTGCAAGATTTCTGAAATCCCAGTTTGCATATTAAAATATGACCTTGCTGCAAAATTGTGGTGACATTGCCAAAGTTTGACCATAACTGCTGATAAGAAAAGATAAGATAAACTTTATTGATCCCAAAAGAAATCCTTGTGCCGAATATTAAATTACATATCATGACAATAAATGCAGTTCCTAATAGAAAAGCAGTAAGATATAAGCATGATACATTACTAAAAATAAAAAAAAGGAATCTAAAATAAGACTCAAATAGAAAAGTAAGAAGTAATACTGGCAACGATTCTGAGATAGAAATGGAATATTTCATACGAAAATGAAATTTTGCCCATTAAAATAACATATCTTGCATATCATTAATTACAATCCAACACTTGAGCTATGTCTCAACCATTTTCTGCTATTTTTCAAGTATTTATGCATCACTTTTATCTACATTATCAATTTGAGCAGCCTTTTCATTACTTGTAGTTACTGTTTAAACTTCTCTCCACATTTCTTAACTAGTTTTTGTGCACTTTCACAACATTTATACAGGGTTATGTGTAACAGCACAAAATATAGTTTAATTCAAATCATAAATGCCATTTTGTCAAATTTGCTGGTCCTTATGTAAACTTGTGACACCCTCTTGGAATCTTAAGTATCCTCTTGGTGTATAAGTATCTCTAGTTGGAAATTACTGCTCTCGCCACTACTTCATTTCCATTTGAACGCAACAACTTTACAAAGTCCAACATGTCTATATTCATCAGCTGCCATCCCCAGGGCCCTAATTTTCAGTGCTGAAAATGTGAGTCTCCGGGGAGCCAGCCAGGACTTGCCCATCACAGATGAGTGATTGGACTCGCTGTGACAGCCATGTCGGTGCCCCCTCCCCAAACCCTCCAAGGCAATAAAGCCAAAGAGGTGAGAGTTTGACACCGGCTTGACCCACAATATCAACCCTCTCCGTGGCGTGTCAGAGGTGACCTTCTGTGGGGGTTCAGGGGTCAAGATCTTAAAACAAGAACATCAAAATTATCACACTCCTCCTCCCAGCAACCTGATGCCCATCTGGAATCCAGCAAATAGACATGATTTCACATGCTGTTACAAATTAACTGTGTGTTATAGATGCAAATGAAATCAAACGTGTCCAATAGCGGCCATAAAACTAAAATCTCATGAATATGGATGTGGCTGAAGGTGCTGACTGGGAGCTTAATCTGCAGGATCCTTGAGAAGTATTCTGTGAGCTTCCATCTGTCAGGTTCCCACTCACTCTTGCCATGTGTGTTTTTTAAGTGTCCGGCTTTTAATCAATAACAATGGTGCCTGAGAGACAGCTGAAACTACTACAGAGCATAGAGGTGCAATTATTTTTAAGGGTTTGGATCACGGTTTAAAAAGGTGCATCCTGGAGGTATGGGACATGGATCACAGCTGGCAGACTACATCAAAAACATCCCAGCTTCTTTGTTCATAAACCAAAATAGACATTTTCTGCATTGCATCAATATGGAAATGACAAAACAAACAGGGAAATAAATAGATTTCTTGTCTCATGAGGTGAGCTGCAAAAGTATGAATTGTAATTTGGCTTTTGATGAATGAGGGTGTGATTAGTTTGTTTTTTTTAAAGGGCCACTGACAATGCATTTTCAGGGCATTTCCCAGAGAGAGTGTGCACAATAAACTACCATGAACGACAGCCCAGGCCGCAAGATGAACGAGAGCTTCTTAGGTGGAGAGGAATCAATCACCGAGGGTGTGTTTTAAATGTCCCCTGTGGAAAATGCATGAATTAGATGGCAGCTTAAAGGTGCACGGCTTCCCTTCTTTGCCTTTCTACCTGCACACACAGACCCGGTGGCTTTAAAAGAACTCGATAACATCCGGAACTTCTAAAGTGAGATTTAATTTCCTCCAGCCACGGATTTAAAAAAAAAAATGCATTCATGAGCAAAGTCGAGGAGACGTCGGTGCTGAAGCAGAAAAAAAGATTGAAGTCTCGCTGTGTATAAAATTAATCTTTCAACGAAAAATGTCCTCTGAAAATTGAGGATTATAAATTTATGAGGCGACACACATTCAGGTTTCACGGGGTGTATTTTTTGATTATCAGATAAAGAAAGTGGCAGTGAATAAAAAATGAAGGCAAATTGGCATGCAGGGTTATAATCCTCTGGAATAACTTTTCTGAGCTCCTCCCTTGGGCCAATTAAATACTGGGACACAAAAGAATGAAAAAAAAAACATCCTGATAAACAAATAATTTGGTCTGTACACATCATTAAAATAAAATCACATGTAAGGAAGTCATTATGAAAAGCTTTGGGCCCTCCAAATGATTACCTTCTGAGGAATTATCTCCAGTAAAAATCTGAAAAAGTGGGACAGAATTCCTGCATCTTCTAGCAGAGGAAACTCTGCAGCAGTTAATGACACAAGCTGCAGTCTAGACGCCACACAGGAAGGAGAATATCCAGAAACTGTGTGCGTTTAATGGTCACGACCACTTTGATTCCCATGATAACAGTCGAGTCCTTTTTCATGCTCTGTCTGCTGCCAACCACCCACAACGGCTGCAGCCCACACTGATGTCTCCGATAATGTGATTCCTACACGTTCTACCCCCCACAGCATCCACCCTCTGTCCACAATGAGGGATACTTGGGCAGAAGGACGGAAAATGAGGTGGAAGGATTTCTGAATAATGCGAGCAGCCGTGAGGCATTCGTGACCTTCGACCATCCTAATAATGTGCTGTATCTAATCCCCAAATCCTTGTCTGGGGGCTCGTGAAGTGAGCTCAGCCTCTGAGACGGGTGGCAATGAGAAGTTCTTCTTTACACCGAGCAGCAAAGTAGAGGAGGAAAACACTGCTGTGGTCATTTGGTCTGTGAAACTTCCACTGATAAACACTTGGCTTTGGAGACTACTAGGCTAAAAGCTAACCATATTTATTTACTATAAGCTAAAGCAAGGAAAAACAGAAGTTGGAACCTCCTTTAAAATGTATTCAAATGATTTATCTAAATATACTGAACTACAATTCCATTCATTCCTTCTAACATAGGGGGATGAATATTTGTTGTTCCAGCAGACATCTGACATTTTTGGGGAGAGGGCCATGTCGTTAGACACCAGAGCATCATGTGGAAGGTTATCTGTCATATCCTTTATTTCTGAAATTATTTTTTAGATGACAAATGGTGGATTTGTGGACATTCAAGTGTTCCTATACTGGCATATCAGCAGCATCATGCCAAAGTGCGTCCTCATGTTTCTGTTGTCATCTGTGGCTCTGTGAAGTTGGTTGACATTTCTGGGGACAGCTTCATGTTGTACATTTTCTGTCAAATGATGCTTGTTGGAAATTACAACAAATTTTAGAGTTGTGGACATTCAACTGCCCTAACTGACATGCCAGCATCCGTCTTTCTCTTGTCATCTGTGGCATCGTGTTATTTGAATAAAGCTGCATTTTATGGCAGACATTTATAGTCACTGGTCAAAGGAGTGTCTGTGTGCAGGTCACTCTATCTGATCATTGTTCTTTGAAGCAACACCAGACAAGGTGTGGATTAAGTCAACAGTAGAGAATTTGTCACCAGTTGAACAGCTCAAAAACTGACAAATCTTTCACCATTTTCTAACCAAAACAGTAGAAATGAGATTCATAACCTTTTCTCTAAGTCAGAAGAGAAGACTATTTGCATGCTGCATTCATATTTTTCTGATTGATGTTCTGTTGAAAAAATTGTATTAATTGTTGTAGCTCTGTGTGGGAAACTCTACACACAAAGACAACCTAAGATAACAAGCTAAGCTGATATTTGTACCTGAAATATTCAACTGCACTTCATGTATCAGCCACTCTTTAAAAAACAACTTACCATTTACTTGTTATGTGTTGGCACAACATCACAAATGTCTTTCTGAGTTAACCCTCTGAACCCCAAGAAGTTTTTCTGGGCGTTTTTTCTTATTTTTGTTTCTGTTTTTGTCACATTTTTAGTCACTGTGGCTTCATTTTTGACTGCAATATAAAGTCCTGCACCTCTATGGAAACAGTACAACCAAGGCTAGAAGGAGAGGTAACTAAGAAATGTGTTTTGTAACACAAATTATTAAAGAATAAAAAAATGAAAGTTGAATTCTTTAACTACTTATTATACAAAAAATGCCTGGAATCAACATGTGCAACATTTTTCAAGTGTCCACATGTGTTACCAACACTGGAAAATTGTGGCTGTACATACTTTACTACTTACATTTTTAATTAGTTTTCATATGTTCAGCCCAAAAAGTCACATAATTTCCATCAGCTGAGTCACTAATGGCTTATCGGTTGAGCAGTGGAGTGCAGAAATGATGTTTTCTTTACAGAATACTGTTATTGCAAACTAATACTGGCACATTTTTAAATGAGACATGTTATTTGATGTAATATCACAGTTTTAAGCCTGGACTTGTAGCAGAATTCCACATGATTCATCCAAAGACAGTCGCAAAGTTAAAAATGGGATAAATTTGTCTGTTTTTCAGTTTCTGGCTCTGATAAATGTCATGATTTGGGTGATTGTTTAGAAGATAAAGACACCTTTGAAACCAACTGGTGGGATTTTGGGGTTCAGAGGATTAATCCAAATAAACCTGACAGGTATATTGTAACATTTCATTGTCGAAAATTATGTTATTGTTATTTTATATGGTAAGACACGGTAAATGAATTTGCTTGTGAATGCATTTAGGTATGAACTGCCTCAAGGTCCAGGTCGCCCCAAATAGCATCATAGTGTGGGGCAGACACATAACACAGTGAGGTCTTTGGAGTTTTATCTTCACATAAGACAAGTCATTGGAGATGGTGCTCCACTGTATTAGGGTTTGGAATTAAATCTCAGAAAACTAAAATTAGAAGTGGCTCCACAAATGACTGTTGGGACTTAAGTAGAAAACTTACCAAACCTAATATGTGGTGGCTTCACTGCAGGGCGAGAAAACACTCGTTACCTTCTACAACTGCATACAAATGACAGTGAGCAAACAGTTAACCATCAACAGTCATGGAAATCCCTAAAGAGAAGGCTTTCACTCACAGCAGTGGGCGAGATGGTTTGGAGGAAGTAACACCTCCCTGAGCATTCGCTGATGTCTCACACCTATCCACCAGAACCTCCTATCCACTGTCATTGTCCCCCAGAGAAATGATAATCACCACTCTGTCCCTTCCCCAGGACATCTGTGAGAGAAGAGGGGGCTGCTGGTGGTGGGGCTCCACTTTCTCTTGGCCATTTCATGCGGTGCCAAACTGGAAACAAACAGGCATTGTGCTTCCACTCTTCCACTGCCCTGATGTCCATGAACTGTCTCTGTTTATAGACTCATCACTTTGTTGTGGCCTCACACAACTATGTCCATTCTCTGCAGTTTCTCTCGGCTTTCAGGACTGTGCTGAGGCCTAATGATCGGCCTTCATTCCTGCAACATTTATATGTTTTATGGCCATTTTTAAAGCATCTTTTTGCACTTTTTTTTATTCTAGGAAAGTGAGAATAAAAGCTAAGACTCCCAGAAAGGTTTTTCCACAAAGGACTGTTGACCTTTTCATCTCTCATTTAAAAAAATTAAAACTACATGTGCCTCAATTTGCATGAGTAGCAGCCACATCAAGGCTGCTCAGCTTGATGCAAATTTAGCAAATGTAGATGCTCCCCTAAGTAATTCTCTGATTGCATCGCTCTCTCTGCTCCTTAGGGGTGCTATCTATATCTGAAGGTGTTGATTAGATAGCGGCCCCCACCCACCATTTGCAATTCGAGGCATTCTCACATCGCCCAGTGCTTCTTGTTGTCATGCGTCTATTCTGCAGGCTGAATGTGGTGGTTAACTTGTAAAACGATCAATATGCCGTACAGGCCTCATTTTTGCTGCAAGAGGTTTTTCTGAAGGTCCCTCTGCGGACGAAATTGAAATGAAAGCGTGGATGTGCTTCATATTCACAATTCCCATCGTGCCTGTACGGACTTGAGGATTAAGCAACTTTTTGGCTTCAGAAAGCACATAAACGTTTTCACACAATTTGTCACATTCTGGTGGAGTCATGTTGTTGAAATATCCCATTTTTCCACGGCTGGATTACACGACCAGGAGCCTGGAGGCGGCACGCTCTCTGCCAGGGATGCCCTCCACCCTGAGCATCTGTCCGGCTCTTTGACACAACTGGGGAGGCTGATATTTTAACGTCTTATAGCTGGACTATTGATGACCAGGGGCCAAACAAATTATCAATTAAACTGCAAATGTGACAAGGTTTTCAAGCAAACTGAGGCTTTTGTTGTCCCCTGAGCTTCATCTGTTTAAATCAGTCATGCACTTCAGTTCATGAGGATCACTGAGTGCCCACTTTCCTCGCAGACCTTTTTGCAGCACCAGAAGGCATTTGGCCCTCAGTCTTAGTTTAGCCGTCTGTGCTAAAGGAGCTGCATGCTCCCACAATAACAGTATTGACGTCAGTAGCCACCGTTGAACACATGCTGCATTCACGTTCCCCTTTGGAGCTCCGAATTCAGACTACTTGTAGATCTGACTTGAAAGAAGTAACAAAAGTAAATCTTTATGGTTGACAGTTGTTTTAGGGGTCAGCACAGACAGAGCTGAAGTATTCAGAGCTTTAATTGTCCTGTGTAAATACAGGTGTCTTAATAAATACAGTTTAGAAATGACATTTTGATTTGTATTCAGTTTGGTTTAAAGATAATGCGGTATGCATACCTTAAAATGCAACCTATCAGATTTGGTTCTGTCCTGCACTTATTTCTATATTTGCCCCCAGTGCACATCAAACATAATTAAGGAACCAGTCTAAAGGATGTTAATTGATATTTTAAAATGATTTTGCCAATATAAATGCTCTTCCAACATCTGCACCTGCAACTGAATGCAGCACTGCTTGTCGTGTACAATCTACATTAATTATTTAGTAAATTATATATGACGGACAATAAACAGTTCTAGATAACGCCCTTTTCTAACCCAAACTCTCCACTTAAAGCCCAGTTTTTGTTTGAATCATTACTTTAGAAACCCAAATGGGTGATAATCAAGGACCAGAACAGCACTGATCAACATGTGCAGAGTTTTTTTCATGTTGCCTCTGAGATTTTGTTCACAAACACTGTGTGCTTTTATGCATTCAGCACAAAATGTTCTTTTTATCCACTCTTTCAGGAGCCACCTGCAGACACAACATTTGATTCCTTTAGACTGAATTAGGAGGTGAATTTTTGGTTTTTCATTGCTTGAAAACACCTGAAATTGAAACACGTTCAGCATTAACCACCAGTTTATCAGTACACTTATTCGTTTTTAAAGCATATAATGGTATAAAAGCAGAAGTGTATCTATTTTTGGCAGCTATGTTCATTTGGTATCACATTGGGCTGGAAGAAAACACAATTGACCTCCCATGCATTGTTGGATTAACCTGCTATGGGGCAAAAATGAGCTGCTGGGGTCTGATTAACAGAGCTTCCCTCCCTGGATCAGTTTTGCTTTGCTGTAGTACAGCTTTGCCTCAAGGTCATTTGGTTAAACGCATTAATTTTGAGATCTGCAAAACTGCAATAATCTTTAAGACAGGACAACATATGTGCATATAATTAATGGATGGATGGATGGATGGATGGATGGATGGTTGGATGGATGGATGGATGGATGGATGGATGGATGGATGGATGGATGGATGGATGGATGGATGGATAGATAGATGGATAGATGGATAGATGGATAGATGGATAGATGGATGGATTGATGGATAGATGGATAGATGGATGGATTGATGGATTGATAGACGATAGATGGATGATGATAGATGGATAGATAGATGGATGACATGACATGACATGGATGACACAAAAA
>OMNN01024311.1:15395-32034 GCA_900302755.1 Chromis chromis
TGTGGTCAAAACTGCTCTGAACCATTGGGCATGGACAAGAGGACCTCTCAGAGTGTCCTATGGGGTCTGGCACCAGGACGTTGGCAATGGATCCTTTGGGTACTCTGTGTTGTGAAGTGGGGCCTCTGTCAATCAAACTTGTTCCACTGCATCCTGTTGATGCTTGATCAGAATGGGGTCTAGGAAGTTTGGAGGTCAAATCAACATCTTGGGTCATTGTCATGTTCTTCAAGATGTTCCTGATTGGTTGGTGTTTTTACCATGTGGTGGGCTGCATTTTCCTGTGGGGGTAGGCCAGTGACATTTGGGATTTCCATTTGCATGAGGGAGTGTGCTTGTTCTGGGACAATGTTTATTTGGTTGTCTAAGTCTCATCAACACGGATGTTAAAATCCAAGGTTTTCCAACAGAACACCACATAGTACCAATATGATCAATGTTATTCACTTCACCTGTCAGTGGTCATAATGTTGTGGCTGAACGGTGGACTGTACATTGCAGAGACATGAGTACAGCTACGGGAGCAAACTCACAGAGTTCAGGCAGAGTGGATTGTAGCTCAACACTAATCCCTCTTTCACACCCATCTGCTGACCAATGGGAATCTCAGGCACCAGTTTGGCCCGTTGCATTGTGAGCCAGACAGTCACATCCAGCAGGCTCACTGGGGCTCACGAGTCAATGACTGCACACAGACGTGGCGGTAAAGTGACTCTGGGGGAAGTTACCATCCTGACACAACCACATTAAAAAAAAGAAAGATTTGTACAAATGCATTTCCTGCAAAATTCAAGAGAAGTAAAGAACATGATGCATATTCTGCCAGCCATGAGTGGGCAACTAGCGGTTTGCAGATTAAGTTATCTACCATGTGCAATGTGCTTCCTCAACAGCTTTATGGGTGACGCACACTCAAACATTCAAGTTCAAAATGCCAATTAATTTCATGTCTGTTTTCGTAAACAAGAAAAGTGTGCGTATGTCAAATTTACAGCACAGCAATGATCATTCCTTGGTCTAGGTTAAGTGCCACAACTGCCTTTTGGTAACAAATTGGATGCAGATTGTTTCCATTTTTGCTCAGAAAACAGCAACAACTGGCAGATGCTAACAATTTACTTCACTGCGAGCCATTTTATACTAAAGTACAGTGAATAAGCACACTAAAAACATATCTTGTATTTAAAGTTTAATGGCACAACTATGTTAAAGTTGCTGCCTTTCTTTAAGTGGGGATCTGTGACTGATACAAGGCTTGGACTGTGTTTGTTGTGGTTACGTGGCATTCGTCCCTGGCTTATTAGGATGCCTCAGTATCCGACACACAAGACAAAAAGATACACAACATGATGAAGCCAAATACTCTGTTCTTAAATGAAACGTCTTACAACTTCAGCATTAGCCTGGTGCTGAGAGCCACAAAGCACAAAAGAGCTGTTCCATTGTAGCGAGACAAATATCTGTGGTGTGTTCTTGAGGTTAAAGGAATTTCATCGTATGACTGTTTATCATTTTCCTCTCAACTAGGGCAACCGCCAAGAATTTTCAAGGGCACTCTGAACACGCAGAGCAAATTTGTGGACATGGAAAAGGTGCCTCCATAAACCAATGGAGGGGCAGAAACTCGCATTATCTGTCTTTTTTCTGGATGAAATAAATGGTGCGATTGTTAATATGGAAATGTGGTGGTAAGAGAGGCAGACTAGAGACTGGGAGGTGGTCAGTTTTAAAGTTAAAGACAGAAAACATGGAAATCTGAGCTGTTTCAATCAACTCACTGTTGCTGTAGTTCATGATGGTTTTCTTAGAACAGAACAGAAGGTGGAAAAAATGATGTTGGTTTAAATGTTGTTTGTAATTCCTCTGACAGTGCCTGTGAAATATGCTGCTCTTTAACTGAAATATTGCAATCACAATGAGAAAAACACATTTTTTTCCTAAGCTAAAGTAAAAACAAATGGTCAAAAGTTACTACTCACATATCAGAAGTCTTCAGTTATGTCATAGATTCAGCTCCTTGTTGATTTTCAGAACATTGTTCACTTTAGTCACCAGATGGCAGCACTCTGTAGATTTTAACATGATCATCCACAGCAAGTATTATTCTAAACAAACACACCAGCCCCTGTTGTAGTATTTTTAAAATGTTTTTCCATGACCTGGTATCTTAAACTTTTTAAACTCTTCGATAAAGTGAGTTGAATTGAAGCATCACCATCCACTATAATAAACACACAGTTGGATGGCTGTAAGCTTTGGAACAGTTGAGGTGATGTAAAATCAAAATATGGTGGACAATTAAGATATAATTGTATTCAGTCAAAAAAAAGGCTGTGTACATTTCTACACACACTTACACAAATACTCTGTACTTCAATTAAACACAACTGTATCTAAAAAAGGCTGAAGAATGACTATTCTACTCAGATACTATACAACCCAGAGTTTCTTATATTCATGAACCATCACCTCTTGCAGATTGATGGTAATGCAAATATATTTCTGCATTAGTTTCCTATTTAGAGTTCAAATTATGCAGAAATCGATGCATAACAAGACAATTTGACTTTGTGAAACCTGTCCGGAAAAAGGCCCAGCAGAGGTTGTACTTCCTGTGACAGCTCAGGAAGTTTAACCTGCCACAGGAGCTGCTGATCACCTTTTACACCGCCATCATCCAGTCTGTCTTCTGCACTTCCATCACTGTCTGGTTTGGATAGGCCACCAAACAAGACAGGCACAGACTGCAAAGGACAATTAGGTCTGCAGAGACCTGGCTGACCTGCCCTCCATCCAGGACCTGTACCTGTCCAGGGTCAGGAAGCGGGCAGGTGACATCTATGCAGACCCCTCTCACCCTGCACACAAACTTTTTAAACTTCTTCTGTCCGGTAGGCGTTACAGAACACTGTACGCCAAAACCACCAGACCCAGAGACAGTTTCTTCCCCCAGGCCGTCACCTGATGAACTCTCACTAGTCACAGAGACTCAGGAATCACTGTACAATAACCCACACTTATGCATATTTGCACCACTTGTACCACACTACTTCAATAACCCTGCCACTTTGCACACACACACTGTAAATGCTTTTTGAGTTATGAATGTTTATATTAATATTATTATTCTTTTACCTTAGTTTTAGTACTTAGTTTTTTGTTTTGTACATAGAGAGCAAAGATACACCAGAGTCAAATTCCTTGTTTGTGTGTACAAACTTGGCCATTAAAGCTAACTCTGATTCTGTCAATTGAACCAGCCCTAATCTTTTTATGTACTAGTTCACCTTGAACCAGCAAATTACAGTATTTCTGCAGATCTTCCAACGACATGTAAACTCTGTTTGACAGACCTCTGTGATTTTAATTCGGAAAAACCTTTGGTTGAGTGCTGTCCTGAGAAGACATGACTGGATCAGGTTCAACAGTACATACAAAAAAAGTGTGTTCTCATTTGTCTGAACTGTGCTGCACAGACAAAACATCACCAGTAGGTGGCAGAGTTTGCTCAGAAAATCTTTCTAATCTAGAAATGCAGCATTTTTGTCTTTATTATGGAGCACAAAGAAGCAGAGTTGGCCAGATTACCTCAAAAATGCAATCCGGTGTTTACTTGTTATCGGCTTGCTCAGATAGTTTTTATTAGTCTGAAGCAAAGTGTGTTTTTTTTCCGTCACCTTATTCTTCTGCAGCACAACTTAGTGTGAAGATATGAACAGAATTTGAGGTTCATCTTCATAAATACAAAGAAAAATAAGTAAAAACGAGATAGAAAGAAAAGGCGAGTTACTGAAGGCAACAAGTAAACAGAGCATGAATAGAAAAATCCCTTTAATCTCATTTACTGTTAAGACAGCAAATGAAATGGTGCCTGAGCTTCAAGGACATTTCCAGAAGTGCGATGATGTATCAAATAAAGTTGCCAATGTATAATCAGACATTCTCTGAATAATTTATTCACCCTAGTTTACATAAATGAGGTGGTATAACAGTCTGTCACGCAGTCTAATATACCACCATGAAAATACCTACAGTATAGTTAAATCAATGCCTCAGTTGAATGTTAGAAGATTAAGTATATTGCATTATGTTTGTCCTACGTTGTTGTGGTGCACCATAAGCTGGTGACTTTGTGTAATTAACTCCTAATTCAGTTATTTAGTCACTTAACATCAAATTATTTCACATTAATGACAGAGACTCTCTCTCCCTCTCACACACACATAAATCAAGAAAAA
Organism: Chromis chromis; assembly: GCA_900302755.1. Taxonomy (NCBI): domain Eukaryota; kingdom Metazoa; phylum Chordata; class Actinopteri; family Pomacentridae; genus Chromis; species Chromis chromis. The sequence continues at coordinate 19,634 of OMNN01024311.1, forward strand.
GTAATTTCACATTATAAAGAATTTATTGCAGGCAAACAATACTATAAATAATATTTACAAACTATAAAACAACATTCCGTTTTATGGGATCCATGAATTGCTGGTAAACAGTCTCTCAGTCTTGGGGTAACAATGGGTTATGCAGTTGAGTTATTGTCACCCTGACCTGCAAGATGTGAACATATTTGAAAAATATTCAAGAAATAAACCAGATTTAGATGCACTGCATTCTCAGAGGCGATGAAGGAGATATATGCACCGTATGTTTGCAGTAAAATAACCAACTCACACATCCACAGTGCATTTTACACAGAGATAATTCCTCTTTGAGAATGTTTTTATATTTCTTTTGGCTGCTTGGTACTTTATGCGTGGGGCATTCCTTAGTATCTGACAAATTATGCACACATTTAATTGAACGTATCTGCCTTTAAGAAAATAACTCTAAAAAATCCACACAGCACACTTTTTCCTTCTTGGCATTTAGTTTAAGCGTAAAGGAAAGATGTTTCGGAAGAAGTTTAAAACAATAAAAAGAAAACTTCCATGTGGAAAAAGTTTGAATACTTTAACATTTCGAACAGTTATCCCATTGATTGTCCCCATTTCTCTAAACAACGCTGACTGAAAAAAGTGTCAGAAGTGCAACTATGAACAGCCCGTTTTGTTAAAATGCTTGTCTGCGGTAAAATAAAAGTTTGAGCCTATCCAGATGCTAGTTTCCTTTGCTTTTCAACATTCCAGTAAGTTGAGAGGGAAAAGCACAGTATGTGTCTGATGAGCGTCACAGATTTCGACTCTCGCGTCATTGTTGTCGTTTCCTCTCTGATTCCAAACAAAAACTCTCAAATGCTTCTTCTATATCGGGGTCCATCTCATCGTCAAAGTCGTATCTGTGAACACAGTGATTTAGAGGCACCGGTGTTACTTTTTCAGATCTTGAAATCTACAATATGTGGAAGTAATTGCCATTTGAACACACACAAAAACACAAGCTTACAGACGCACACAGTTCTGAGAAAGACAGGAGCGCGTTAAGCCCTCTTTCACACCCAACTGCTGACTAAACTGAATGTGAGGCGCTGGTCGACCCTGTTGCATTGTGGGCCGGTCAAACACATTCGCCGAGCTCAGGGGCCCACAGGTCAGTGGTGGTCATGTGACTTGCCTGGTGGAGTTATTATGCAATCACATGACCAAAGGTGCACCTGCATGGTGACACTGATGACCTTTTACAGTCTGTGATGCGAGTAAAACAATGAATTGATGCAGAACCCAGAAAATAACTGTGACACCGGAGTTTGCTGTAGTTCTCATGTACAGCATGACATGAATACTGAAATGATCCCAAGACCTTACTTTGATAGTTTAGTATGCGCAAAATATGAATATATGAAGATTAAACTGCTAAAAATATGTTTATTCCATTAAAATAATTGCTTCTTGCCTTAAAATAGTTTGGATACAACTTTACATTGCTGCTTTCTCTAGAAAATGCAGATCTATGAAGTCCCTAACTCTTTTTCCACTCACTGTAACTCAGAACACCAGCTCCTCTGTGACTCTGCTCAAATGCAAGAAAACTGCACAATGAAAAGTTGTAATAATGGAGTAAATTCAGTCAAACATGTGACCGAGAAACCGATTCTGAAGAAGAAGGTTACGCAAAGTCCCACCCTGCAAGCTGACAGGGGTGGAGACTCAGGTTTTGTACATATGAACTCCTGAAAGTCTGAGTCTGAATTTTTAGAGCGCTCAACGGTACGCTTTAGTTTCAAAGTGGTAATGCAGAACCATTGTGCTTATTTTGCTTATAATGTGTCTTCCAGCACATAAAAACACCATATGGACATGTTATCAAGGTAAAAACTTGATTTTCACAATAAAGCATATTTTGGTTTTTGTGACAGACAGTGAGGTTATTAAACTCGTGAGCATCTATGTTTTACACTCAAATTCGCAGCCGTCTATTGTTTGCCAACAAAACCAGTGCAATTGTTTTAAGTCAGACGGGAGGACACATTAGTTCATTGTGGGATCATTCTGCACATAATGAGAGGCCACATGCCACCTGAAGGGCCTCTGGATGTACAGACTATGTGGATACTGAATTAGTTACCTCAACTGATGCTAGACGACATGCACATGTATTCCTATAGCTGCCTGCCAAAATATGAGCAGCACTAAAACGAGGTATTCTGCCTATGTTATTACCAGGCACATCTGGTGGCTATACGTTTGACTGTAAACCAGAGCAATAGGCACTAACAAGTGGCCGTGAAAACTAAATTAGGTCTGTTACTGTCATTTTATATATTAACAGTGTGTACTTACTCTTCATTTCCATTTTCTCCATCAATATCATGGAAATAGTCCTGCCTGTCCAGGATCTCTTGGTATTTTTCAGCATATTCTGTCAAAAGAGAAAGATTGACATTTAGGCACAAGAGAGACTGAGACATGAATATATTTCCATTTAGAGTAGTAGTGAACTGCTTTGCTCTGACATTCACGTCATACAGAACAACAAGGCTGAGGAGAGTAAAGATGAGTCAAGTCAAAGTGTTAACAATTATTTGTATCTAGAATAATGATGCATAAAGTGTGAAAATGTCTGCCGTGTTTCTTCACCAGCATATTTTGTGCTAATGCTGAAAACAGATGCTGTGTAACTGGGCAATAACAACATATTCAAATATATTTAATGTACATCTAAGCTGATTTCATGTTGCCACTATAAAATCACTCCTTTATAAGTAGCGACAACAATGCATACACATGAGTCTATTTCAACAACAACACTGATTCCATTTAAAGCGATAGCCTAGAAATAAACTGGGAACATACCTCCAAATTAAAACAGCGTACATGACTGACATATGGCAATTTTTAATCACCAGACTCTAAATTATTGCATTATGCATAGACTTAACAACAATACAATATTCGCAAATTTCACAAACTGTGTAACATAAGAGTACAAGGGTTAGAACACCATTTATAAAGCAAATTAATTATTTCAGCTACAATACGACTGTTTTATATAGTTGCACGTAATAACAGAATTAGACATCTAAGGGTATCATACATTGTTTGAGACCTTTCCTTTTGAATATGTGCACATAGACTCACCTGGATCTGCTGCTGTAAAAGGAGTGCCATCTTCTGTGTAGAATGTAGGCTCATTCTGAGAAGAAAAACCAAAGCATGACAAACAGAAACACTTAGACAGTAAAAGATGTACTTAAAAAAAATACAGGAAAATTGGGAGTATGGAAGAGCTGACACTGACCATGAAATAGTTGGGGTCATTTTCTGGAGTGGCGTTGCTGGAGGCTGCAGCAGCACGAACTCTGCCCCAATCGCTGGATCTCAGCTCCACTAGTTTCAGAAGCATCTGCCTCACATCTCTGAGAAGAAAAAAATAATATAAAGTTTTATTTAGGCTGTCTATGACACTTGAATTCTAATTAATTAAACAGCTGACTTTTGAATACAGGTTCTCTCTGTGTATGTTAAACAGTTAAAGCTCCATGTAATTCAGGAGGCATCAGTTTCATCTCAGTTGTTTAGAAAACTCTGAAAATGAAATATTTTGCAAAAATGTACACACATGAATCATTTTCATAAAAGAACATTTAGTAAACACTGACAGACACCACTGTTGTTATAAATCTAACGTTTGGTTTAAGAATAAGCACCGAGTATCAGTTGCACACAAAAGATCATACTGATTTACAGACCTGCTGCAAGTAGCATCCAGTAGAATAGTCTCTATTCTTTGGATCAGCTCTTCCATGTGTCGTTTTCCACTCTCTTTCCATGCATCATCCAGGACCGACCCTGTCAACTGTACATTCAAAACACATTCTCATTTCCTCCCTTAATAACAGAAACATCTGGAAAACTTTTAATACAAATCTGTAAACATATCCGAGTGAATTTTGACACCTTGAGAAGTTTGACAGCGCAGATGAGATTTGAATCCACCGGGTTAGAGAACAGACTGTTCATCAGGTCTTTCAGACCATTGAGGAGGATATCTGCTCGCTTCGGAGGTCCTTTTCCACTTTTTATCTAAACAAAAACATTTACACAAATATCAAAAAATAAGTGGCTGACAACATTCTGACAACTATTTTTATGCTGGTGACTTATAAATAAACTTGCAGAGTTTGGCAACTTTTGTACTGACAATGCTTTTTTAAAAGAAAACCTTAGATACACCAGCAGGGAATAAGTGCGGCTTCCTACCTCCAGATGAAGATAGAGCTCCCCTAAAAACAGCACGAAGGAGTGGAATTTCTTCTGAATATCCGGTTCTCCTCGAACGGCTACATCCCTTTGTTCATACTCTTTCCGACATCTGCAGCAGACAACATTCTTACTTTTTAAACAGTAACCTAAACGACGGCATACTGTACTGTTGTACATCTTAGGTCCTCTATTCATAACTCCTTATATTTCTGTTCACTCAGACTGTACAAGTATTTCTTCTCCTAATGATGCTAGTGTTGTACCAACATTTTTTACTGTTTCCATATCGCCCTCTTCAAGAGTCTAATTGTCTAAATCTGATATAAACACATCAACAACAATGACAACATAAAATTCAGTTAAAATGGAAATAAAATTACCTTTGCAGGAGCAGCTGGCGAAAGTTGCCATTTGGTGGGCTGATAGCGAGGTGATGCGACAGATAGTTACAAAGCCTGGCACCAGTATAAGAGAAGTTTGGAATGGCAGTCGACTGCAATGACAATACAACGTAATTGTCAGTGGTGTACCTTATACAAATGTGTGTTTTGAGAGATGAATGCATGCATATTTATAGCTGTGTTGAGGCAGGGCTAAGTTAAAATTATAGTATTTAATATTTATGAAATTAGTTAAATTTGGGACTAAATATGCATCTCCCAACCTGTGTATAGATCAGTTCCACCAGCTCCTTCAACAGCTCTTCAGTAGTAACCCAGTCATTGAGAACTGCAGCTATGTAATCAACATCTGACTCAAAGGAGCCTGGTGAGGAGCTCAGGTGTCCAAGGAAGTCTGTGACCATATCAGCCAATGTTGCTTCGCCGTAATACCCTTCACTGTCATCATAACAAGCGGGATCCTACACACACACACAAAAAAATCACAGTAAAATGTGAAAAGTTAAACAAAAGAAATCCAGCACTATAAGCCAAACTTTACGCAAAACATTACTATGAAATGTTGTGGTGATGGTGTAAAAATCCCTCTCACTTCGTATGGGTTAACTCCACCGGGGACAAACTCTGGAGCACTCGCTGAAAGCTTTGATGACTTGACCAAGGAATCCACATCATTAAACCCTCGGGAGACAGACGTGTTGTTGGCATTTGCACTTTGTTGAGGTTTGCTTTGTCTTCTATACTCTGGAAGAAGAAGCATGTCTTTAGGCATTGCTATATGTTACACCAAATGGGTAAACTGCATTTTTCTTTACAGATAAGTCTGGCAAGAGTCTATGTTTTAGTTGCTGTCATACTTCCTACCAAAAAAGTAAATAAATAAAATTTTAAATTGGGTCACAAATATGCATTTTCTTTCTAAAACAGGTTCAGCAAATTTATGAAACAGCTAGTTTCAGTAATTATCATGTTATGTTACCCAAACTGGCTGATGGGGACTATTTTCAGTGAGGGAGTGAATATTTATAGAAGCAGGATGACATATGTGGGATTGACCAAAATAAACTGCAGTCCCCAGTTCATGGTTATGAAGGAACAAGTTGTAGTGCACCGATATATTTTTAACAGTTGTTGGGGAAACAAAACGGTCATAGAACAGAGAAATGAGCTGCATCAATCTCTAGGTACAGACAATACTTGGTTCTTGGTAGGATCAGGTAGATTTTTCAAGATTTCTGATGACGGAAAGAAAAATTCTGACTAACTTCGTAACACTGGAGGGAAATTGTTTGCAGTGTGAGAACAATAAGTAACATAAAATATATGTCACAGTAGAAATCGTGATCCAGGATAATCGCCGATTGTACAAACTCAAATTTATTTTAATGATATGATGTTAAAATAAAGGAAACAATATTCTTACAAATACAGCAAGAAAACACTCCTTTTATGATCAAATGAATACAATGAATACATCCCATTTATGAGTTTATTATACTTATTTACAGTATTTACAGTCTATTCTGACAGACTAGTCCATCTTTTCTTGCATCCCTAACCCTAAGTTTAAAACTGTGACATTCCATCAAAATCACTTTATTCTACATATCTCATACATAATCAATTTAAAAATGGCCAAAAATAAAGTATTCATACTAAATCCTACAACAAAAATAAAAATAAATTCTGTATTCCTTGATGCAACTGAGACGCCATGACTGACTCAGGTGCAGTCATGTGGCAGACATTCAAAGCATTTCCAGGTGAACTGCAGGCTGTGTTTATACAGAGTGGAGAGGACACAACAAGAGATTGAGAGGAAAATCAAACATGCTTGATCAAAATGAGGCTCAAAACAGGTGCACAGAGGAGCAAGTTGTTGGAGGATACATTCTCCCTGGTCAAATCTCTTTCTAGTGTTGATGCTCACAGTGGTATGAAAAGCACCTGGTTTGTAGAGGCTGTAAAATGTAAGTACTAAACATCTAAAGTATGTAGAACCTTTTTTTTTTTCAAGGTTTAGTAACACCTGTGGGCATTTGGAAAAATGTTGTACATGTTAATTCCAGGTGTTTTCAATTTTTGCAAAAATAAATAACTGAAGAAATTCCACTTTTTAAAAATAATTTATAGCTTTATAACTGTGTGTTATTGCACAAATTACATTTTGTGAGTTCTCTCTATGTCTACCCATGCTGGTGCTGTTTCCATAGAGGTGCTGGACTTAAAACGCCCAGAACCTGTTTGGGATCAGTCCGGTTAAGGTCATACTGGAAGGGCATGTCAATCTAATGGAGCAATCCCTGGGACTGGTTGGCTGTCATCCCAGAAATCAGTAGTGGATTGTGCTGGCTGTGAACTGTAGTCATGGAGCAAAAGGTTTTCCCAGATGCAAATACCAATTTTTGCTCACACTGATGTACTAATTAGCCTTTGAGAGACATTTAATACATGCAGGTCAAAACAGGTTATGGAATCACGTGATTTTTACCACGGCATTATTATACAGTCTTTAGGTAAAAGATCAACACATCTTCTAATCATGCAAACATTGGACTCATTTTAGGTGCAGTGTCAACCAAGGAATAACACATTTACTCTGTGATTAATGTCGCTTGTACTTTTCTGCTGTACTCCTGAGCCAGATTTTGAAAGGAAGCGGTTTCTTCCTCTTTATTCAGCGTTTGCAGGTTCAACGTAATGCCAGATTAGCTGTAGCAAATGTCAACTCTGCACACACAAATTTCAGCTGGGAGATATAGCCTTAGCTCTGGCTCATAGGTAGCCAACTATGTGACATCTGAGTGGGAGCTTTATTTAGATGCAGCATTACCTCACATGAAATAACAATCCAAGAAGTGCATGTCGCAACGCCAAAATGCTAAGGCTACCTGGTATTTAGCAGCTAGCTAGCTAATGACAGGTCCGGATTTAGCCCGGGTTAAACCCCCCGGCGCTTCACAGAGGAGATGTCCGCATGAGGGAATGTTAACTTTTAATTCAGGCCAACACAGTCCTGACCTTCATTCTCCATGTCAGCTGGCTGCACTGCTAGGAAAACGAATCTGAAAGTAGCTAGCTAACTGAGCTCTGACTGTTGACGCTAGCAGCCTCCTACCTCCAGCGACCATGTCGTTGGTCGAGCTAACGTTGTTCTCGGCGAAAGGCGGGGATGTCCGCGGCTGCCTCAGCGGCTCCCTTTGGTTGAAAAGCGTCGTTTTGTCATCACCGTCCCCGGCGCCACCAACAAACCCGGGGTCTGCTGGAAGATTACGGGTCCTCCCCGCTCCGGGTGCTCGGTCAAAATTGTCGTTCATGACTGCTCGCTGTCAGCCTCGACTCTCAAAACAGCATCTGAAAATGATGGAGAAACGCTGCTCAACGCACCAACCGCTTTTTCTTTCGTTTGGCGGTAACCGCTTGTGTTTATTGCAGTAAAACACGCCCTATCTCTCTTTCATGGTGGCCTTTTCTCGATCGGCTGGTATCTCAGTATTAAACGCTACACAACTTTTTTTTTAGGCTACTTCCTTTAACAACAAACTTACTGTCACTGATTATCTGAGACAATGTTTGATATTAAAATCAAACCGTCTCCCTCTAGTGGTGTGGAGTGGAAGCGCAGCAGTACAAAAAACTAGAAACAGCATCAGCGGTGGTAAGATTATTCAGTTTATTCACTTAAATTAATAATAAAGTAAATTTATATATATCACAGTATAGAAATATGCCTCTATATTCCATTATCTGTAGAAGGCCTGCATTCATAATGTAGGAGCTTTTTATTAGTTTGTTGTTTATCACCTAAATGGGCCTGGATCAGTTGGACGTGGCAGTGCTGTTTGGATTGTGTAGGAGCAGTTGCTACTGTAATCCACATGTGCAATAATTATTATTGATTATTTTTCTCATCATTTACATTTTGCAATATCACTTCATGTCACTACTTGTTGGTTCTGTACAGTTTTTTTGTGTGTTTTTTTAAAAACTTTTTTGTACATTTTCTTATATTTAGTAGTTCTGTACATATTTTTCTTATGACACTTATTTTACTTACTTTGTATCTCATATGTTCCTTGCTGCACTATCCACTTTGCTACTGTAACAAGGTAAATTTCCACGTTGTGGGACGAATAAAGGATTATCTTATTTTATCTTATATACCCCCTTTCCACCGATCTGGACCCAGTGCCTGACTTAGAACCAGTTCTTTGTGTTTCCACCACCTAAGCACCGCCTCCAGGTGCTAAAAACTGGTGCTTAGCAAGCACCAACTCTTTGCTGGGCCAGAGCTAAGCACTGAGTACGTCAGGGGCTGGGGGCAGGGTTATTGTGACCAACGATCAGTGGTGGAAAAGGACACACAAGCGGTAATTTGTCCTTTTTCTCCAGGACGTCCCTGGTCTGATCGCAGATGTATTGGAATGACTCCCGGGACACACGGAAGTTTTGCACACACTGTTGTGCGCTGAAATCTGGTACAGTTGTGTCCCACCAGTAGCGTGATTGTGGATGTGCCCTGCCCACAGGCGACCTCCGCCTCACAATCAGCCTTAAGACCATCTATAAAGATAAACATAGATATCATCATCAACTTATTGCATTTGTTTAACTGCTATGTAATCGATGCAAGCATACTCGTTATACGGTGACGCAATGGCGTGGCTCTAACTTGGCTCCTTGCCAATGGAAAAGCAAATAGGTTCTTACAAGAACGAGGTTTGAACCAACTAAGCACTAGCACCTGGTTCTTCTTGGTGAAAAAGGGGTAATAAAGACCAGTCACTCCCATCCTTTAAGTTACAGGAAGCAACAGACTTCTTGTTGGTAAAGATGTCATCAATACAACAATAGGTCTCACTACAAGATCACGAAGAAAACCATCATTAATAGACGGATTACAAAAGAGTTCACAATGTACTTCAGCTTTGTCTTGCAAAGGTCATTTTTAAGTAGGGCTTTAGAGTGCAACCATTTTGGGTGGAGATGTGAACAAAAATGTGCCGGTCACGTTTAGCCACACATCATAACAAGTAAATTCTTAACCTGTAGGAAACACTGAGAAATGAAACAGCCAACATTATGCATCGCATTTATAGGGCCGAATGCTCTCAAAGCATGTCTTCGAACATTTACTTTTGCTTTTATTGCTTATGGTTGGAATAGAAATGTTAAAAAAAAAACACAATGTCCTCAAAAAGTTTGTCCCGTGCCGTGACAGGTGTTGGGCTGGCAGAGTGCCGCCGCCCACTCCACAGACTTTCAGCACCAGACAGCAGCAAACCGAAGCAGTGAGGAGTTACAACTGATAGTAAAATTAAACACTGCTTATAATATAGCCAAAGTAGAGCTGTTCAATGTTAAGGTAAGGTTAGGTAAAGGTTAGGATAATGGTTTGGTTCAGGCAAGTAGTAATTATGTTTAAAATAGACTAAGTTCTCCAAGAAATGAATGTAAGTCAATGTAATGTCCTTTGAAGTCATAGATAAAAGTGTTTGTGTTTGAGTGTGTCATCATAGCAACATTTCCTCCTAGAGACACCTAGTATAGCGGGAACTATCACAAAGGCAGATTTGAGTACTTGCTAATAGCACAAGTTAATTTAAATACTGATTTAGGGTCTAATTAACTGACCTGACACTAATGGAAGCTATAATATTTAACTATCAAAACCAAACCATGGACACAGTACTGTACTGAAGGGTTTTTAGGGCTCAAACGTGATGTTACAGGTTCTGACTTTAACATGTCAGAGGGTATATATTTAAAGGGACTTGTCTGCCCATCTGTTTTTTATTTGAATAATATTATGAACATTGGATTCAGTTTCTAAATGTTGTGGATGTTTGTAGCAGCAGAGAAGCCTCCGGAAATGACAAATGTGACAAAGATGAAGACAGGATCCTCATCTTCAGGCAGCAGTGATTCCTCTGATAGTGAAGACTCTGAGAATGGTAATATACAAACATCACTGTGTACCATAATGTTTGGACAAGTAGTTACTGGAATTCTTCAACATTTCCTCATTTCTTATACTAGTGTGTCTCCCTCTTCGTCTCTCACCACAGGGCTGGTTCCCAAGCAGAAGAAGAACTCGACTAACAAGGACACCAAGAGACCGCACCACCCGTCCCTCAGTGGAGTTATCCCAATCGCCCCTCAGCCTCACACCCAGCCTCTGGTGGTTCAGACCAAACCACCACCGTTTGTCCCCCCTCCCTCTGTCCCCGTCTCTGTCCCTGCTCTGGACTCCTCCCAGTTGTTGACAGCAGGATTTGATCCTCTGGCTCACTTCATGAACCCTCACCTGACTCAGTCAAACACAGAGCCCAATGCAACCATTACTACTGCTGGTGCCCCCATTGCCTCTGGCCTCCTCAATGCAAACGCCCCCACCAGCCAGACGCCCAGTGAGACGCACCCCTTCCTGAACCAACATCCCATCATACCTTCCCCAGGTACGTAAACTACAGCAGTACTCTGTCAGTGTAAATCTGCAGTTTGTGTTAAATATGAGCATTAATTTGAGAATGTGAAAGCTTCTGAACCTCAAAACCCACCAGCAGATTTCAAAAGCATTTTATCACTAAAATAATACAAATCACCAAAATGACACCATGTATAATAGAAACTTGAAAAACAAAAATAATTGTCAGATGTTTTTAACTTTCCAAAGGTCTTTGAACTGTGACATGCCATTTTGTCAGAAAACTTCTAAGTTAATCTAAATGTATTCATTAAAATCACTTTGTTTAACATGTGTCGAACATGTGACAGGAGTTAAAATTCCCACAAACTGCTTTGGGTTCAGAGAGTTATGCTTGCAATTAATGATATTTTCATTGCTGATTTCTGGTTAACAGTTTATTCATTTTGTCTATGAAATATAAGAAAGTACAATAGTCCCTCGCCATATCGCGGTTCACTTTTCGCGGTCTCACTGTATCGGCAATTTTTTTTTTTTTTAAGTATTTATTGGGGAGTTTTTCACCATTTTTTTATTGATAGAGAGAGACAGATTGAAAGGGGGTATAGAGGAGAGTGACATGCAGCATAGGGTCTTGAGCCAGACTCAAACTCATGACCACTGCTGGCGACCTGCACCCACATGGTAAAGCCTTAACTCAGCGAGCTATACGGCGGCCGCATCGCAGATTTTTAAATTGTATACAACAACTAGAGCACTGTGTTCTGTATCCTGGGTGCTCTGTCTCTAGCGTATAGCATGCCTTCAGCATCCCACCTTGTCCATTTCACATCAACGTCTGATCGCTGCGCATAGTGTTGCTCACACTCGGCGAGTGTGGGGAGGGTTTATAAAGCCTTAATATATATAAATAATAAAATGAATGCTACTGCGTGGATTTCGTATATCACGGGGGGTTCTGGAACCTAACCCCCGCGATAGACGAGGGATTACTATAGAGGCAAATGCTCATCACAGCCTCCCACATTTCAGTGTATTTTTCAATCTGCTCCTTTTGTGTTCATCAGTCCTAAACCAGAACATATAACTGCTTCCGTTTTAATTTTGTTTCCCTTTTTTTTTTCCCTATGTCTCCTATAATTCTCGTCTCTTCCTTGTTTGCAGCGATCCACAACGCTCTTCCCCAGCAACCATCAAGACCTAGCAACCGCGCAGCACCGCTTCCGCCCAAACCCCCGCAGCCTCCCCCATCCTCGCTCCCCTCCATGCCTCCCTCGTCCTCACCTCAGCTCCAGCCCTCCCTTCCCCTCACCCTC
>OMNN01024312.1:6007-16130 GCA_900302755.1 Chromis chromis
CAATACAGATATAATGTGAACCCGGTGTTTTATCAGATAACATGAAGGCCTTGCTCTTGCCTGAGGTAGTCAATTTGCCAGTGAGTAGATGACATCCATCCATCCATCCATCCATTATCTGTACACCGCTTAATCCTCTGTAGGGTCGCGGGGGGGCTGGAGCCTATCCCAGCCGACTTAGGGCGAAGGCAGGGGACACCCTGGACAGGTCGCCAGTCCATCACAGGGCCACACACAGGACAAACAACCAAGCACACTCACATTCATACCTACAGACAATTTAGAATAGTCAATTAACCTCAGCATGTTTTTGGACTGTGGGAAGAAGCCGGAGCACCCGGTGAAAACCCACTCTGCAGAGGGAGAACATGCAAACTCCACACAGAAAGATCCCAGGCGTCCTAACAGGGACGCAAACCGGGGATCTTCTAGCTGTGAGGTGACGGTGCCAACCACTGAGCCACCGTGCAGCCCTTTTTGGTGACCAGTTCCAGATTAAACTAATTCATTTAAAATTGCTATTTCGGCTGTGATGCAGTTGCTTCTCTTTGTCTGTGGTCACCTCACTGCCACCCACTATCTGATCGTTACCCATCACGAGTAAAAGCCTGCCAACACTGAAGGATAAATGTCAAAAAGCTTTCGATTAATAAACGTGTAAAACTAATTGAAAAAGGTGTTTCAACAAAGTTTTGTGTTGGCAAGATTTTCATTTTCACATCGATAAAAATGAAAATCAAATGTACTTTGGTTCCAAATATCAGTTATCAGTCTCCTTGATTATTAATTAGGACTAAAACAAACCCTACATCACAACATATTAGTAGTGTAGTTGTGACAATGCAAATACAAAGTGTGCATGCAGTAATCAGTGAGCTCAGGTCTCCTCTCTACCTTGCAGGGTGAGCTGTTTGGACAGCTTGGTGGTGATGTCCATGCCGTTCTTGAGCCAGGCCAGCTGTGGACTGGGAATGCCCTCAGCGTGGCAGCGCAGGCTGGCAGTGACGCCCGGCTCTCTGGCTTGGCTCTCTGGGTAAACTCGGATGACGGGAGGAACTGGAAGTTGGAGAAAAAGAAGAGATGTTGACAGGTAAGAGGGAGAAATGAATTAAAAAGCTGCTTCGTCCCACACCAGGTTGTTTACAGAAGTATCATTTGAGGAACTTATTGAACCAGAAGTTTTAAGCGAAGCTGCCAAGACCTGAACTTATGGGTTTGTATTAGCATACACTATACGATCAAGTGTATTTGCAGCATTGCTGAATGCCTTTAGATAAGGTTAATGTGCTCCATGAAGCCAAACAAATCAGATAGATAAATAAAGGAGAGAACCTCTGTTCGGACACTATCGATTTCGCCTGGTAGCCATTGATTTTCTGTAACCTTTTGTCAAGGAGGAGATGAGGGGATGGAAGCAGAGAAAGCAAAATATGTGGGGAAAGAAAAAGCACTAAGTAAATGTCACTCTCATCTCAAAGTGTTCCAGAAGCTGACTTTACACATTTTTGTACATTGTGCCACTGTCCTGCTGCAGTTTCACTTGTTTATCCTACCCTGGAGCAAAAACAAACAACAATAAGTATCCTAAACATTGTGCTTCCAAGAACCAGGCATTAACATAACTCAATAAAACATACAAATACATTAATAATATGCATTCATGCACTGGTTGAGAACATGCCACAAGTTTTGCTCTACACCCGGGAGCTAACTTGTTAAGAGTCTTACTGCACAAAATATCAGAAGAATGAATTTGAATAATCCTTTAAAGGAGGAAGTCCTCTCTGAATAACATAACAATGATAAAAATCTTTCCAAACCATCTCTCCGGAGACTCTTCCACTGAAATGGTGACTAAAATTTGGACTGTTTGCAGAGCGACCATAAAAAAGACGCATGAATCATTCCACAACAACCTGTCACATATAAGGATGACAACCTGGCAGCGGTTTAAGTGGGGACATCACATTTCCCTATCTCGCCATCTTGTTTTCAGCAATCCCTTCTGAGCCTCTGTGGCCCAAATCAGTGTCCTCTTTTTTTTTTTTCTTTCCCCCTCTCTCTTTTCTGAAACAGACTTCAGAGACACGAGCGGAGGATGGAAGCGAGAGTCTTGGCAGAAGCAGAGAAGGCAGACGTGCTGTAGAGACCATTTCCTGTGGGCACTGGGTTAGAGGAAGTCTTTACTCAGCCAGGTGAGTGAAAGGACTGAAGATTGCTGCCACGGCCATCTGGTAACCACAGCACTCCTGGGCTTTGGAGCTCACGTCAACCTCACTGCCAGCACACTGTCCACAGTGGGCCACGAGGGTTCTTATGGCGCTCAGGTTACTTTACCAATCACAGGCACACAGGCACTCCGGTTATGCTGATGACTCTCAGCAATAACAAAGCTGAATGAATAGAGCCCACGGAGACAATTATCTCGGACAATGTTTTGCGCGAAGATTATTACTCTCACAAACTCTCGCACACAACATTCAAAAGCTCTGTCTCCGTTTCTTGGCACGTACTACTATCCTATTTTTCTGCTTTTGTGTTGTTATATTTACTGCAAATCACTTTGTGAGTGCCTCGTTTGTTGAAATTGCTCTGTACACGCACGCTGCTAAAAATGGTGGCTTGATTCCGAAGCTGCAGCCGTATATCAATTTGCCTGAGAGCACAAACAATGAAGCCGGTGCTGTAAGGAGGCACAAAGCTTTAGAGCAGTGTGCACATGAAACGATGCGCGTTGCAACCTCACCTAAGTTACCATACCGAGAAAAACAGGTTTTGTCCATTTAACCGAATCTCATATCCTGTTTACAAGCACGCTAGTACCCTGGTTACTGCTGGCTTTTTGAAATATTATGTGATAAGCTTGGCCCATAATACAAAAGATATGATGACAGTTTAGCAGATTTTGATGCATCCTGGATATAAAGAGAAGCTTCACATCTAATCTCAGATGCTACAAGATGTGAAACTAATGGTGCATCACACACTGAAGGATATTATTAAGATTATAATGCCAGAGGGACCAATCATGAAGCAGTGCGCCGTTTTAATATCTGCATGTGTATGTTAGCATTCAGACTTGTAAATATCAAACATGCTTGACATTATCATGGCTGCCCTGATGAGTCTGCCGGCAGATTGGGAGGTTTAAGACTGGATCTGTGGACATATATACCAAACAATATGGACCCAACATTAGGTCACACTAAATCCCAGACCAGATTTCTCTTCTGATTGTCAGCAGGGGGAAACTGGGGTACATTGGTACGTTGGGCTGTAGTAAAATGAGAATACAGAATATTAGCACTGACTCAATAGAGAAAAAAATCAGCAGCAACTATTTGTTTTTTTTCTAGCAAAAGTTCCAAATAGTGGCTGGACGTCATGTTTCTCAATGTGCAGATTTGCTCATGAATTTCTTTTGGGTTTGGACTATTAGTTAGACATGCAGTGACTTAAACTCTCATTTTATAGGCACAACAAAAAAACTCATGACTGCTAAAAGTTATCTGCACATCAAATGATAATAAAGTTCTGCCGAAGACAAACTGTATCGTTCTCCTCTTCCGTCACTGATTAGATGGAGAAGCTGAATCCACGCGGCCTGATTGATCGTCAGCTGTTCGAGTAAATTGGTCAGGAAAGTAATGACAGAATTTCTGAATGTCTCAGGCTTAAAACCTGCACTGAAGCAGAGAAAAGGAAAACCTGGATAATTAGAAATCACGAGTACAAGACAGGAATATGAATGACCAGATTTCTTTATATTCGGTGTAAATGTCATATGAACAAAGCTAGGATATTAGAGAACACCTAACTGGAGTTATTAAGAAGTTAGAAATAACAGTTTGGGGAAAATGCTATTGAGCCTCATATTGTAAATTTATGGAGAGCTCTTTTATCAGCAGTGTAATAAATCACAGCAAATACATCAAACAGATAAACGCTGACCGAGATATAAACTGTAGAATTGGTTTAGAGATGTATTTACTTATCTGAGGCTGAGTGGCAGGATGTGTGTGTGTGTGTGTGTGTGTGAAGAGTTCGGGGTCATGACAAACACGCCACACGCCTTTTGTTTCTGGCCCACAACAACAACAAGCTATTAATCAACAGCTGTATAGCGCAAGCATGGATCAACCAGGTTCCCTGGAGCATCCCATTAATAAAAACCTCTCAGGCAATCTCACAAAGTTGTGTTAATTAGTGTGTTGGAATTGAAACAGAATAGATCCTCAGGCCTTTTTTTAATTCAAGAAAAATCTCAATCAGAAAACCTTTATTAATCCCTCCAGAGAAATTGTCTTTTTTTCCCCCCCTCAAGCATCACAACTAATAACACAGTGGTCAGGTTGAGTTAAATTCGGGTTAGTTAGTAGCAGGAAAACTTTTCTCTTGAGCAATCATCACTTCATCACTCACTCAAAGTGCTGTATATATTAAAGTACACAAAAGAAGGATGAATGTAAATGTACTTTATTAGCCTGGATCCAACTTGGCATTTTTTTCTGGCTCTACATTCGGAAAAAAGTTTTGTCGTTGCACTTTCATGAGTGTAATTCATGAGTGTAGCAGTCTTTCCCCAGTACAGTGGTGAGTAGTGTGAAAGAAAACAGGAAAATGGCCACCAGCTGTTTTCCATCACTGGTGATGGTTTAGTCAAACAATCCACAGATTATTACTGCCATATACACCGATCAGCCACAACATTATGACCACTGACAGGTGGTCATAATGTTGACCACCTGTCAGTGGTCAGGTGGTCCACTGACAGGATCACGTGAATAACATTGATCGTATTGGTACTATGTGGTGTTGCCATCCGTGTTGATGAGACTTAGACACCTAAGTAAACATTGTCCCAGAACAAGCACACTCCCTCATGCAAATGGAAATCCCAAATGTCACTGGCCTACCCCCGCAGGAAAATACACCCTACCACATGGCAGCATCAACCAATCAGGAACATCTTGAGGAACATGACAATGGCCCAAGATGTTGATTTGACCTCCAAACTTCCTAGACCCCATTCTGATCAAGCATCAACAGGATGCAGTGGAACAAGTTTGATTGACAGAGGCCCCACTGCACAAGCCAGAGTACCCAAAGGATCCACTGCCCTGGTCCTGGTGCCAGACCCCATAGGACACCCTGAGAGGTCCTCTTGTCCATGCCCAATGGTTCAGAGCATTTTTGAGCACATAAGGGCGACCAACACAATATTAGGCAAGAGGTCATAATGTTATGCCTGATCGATGTATGCTTTAATTACATCACATATAAATGAAAATACAATAAGTTACATTGCTGTATTCCTGTCTTAGTCACTACAACCTATGTAAACTCCAACTGGTCCAGACTGCTGCAGCAAGACCGCTCTCTAAATCCAATAAAAGAATCCACATAACAACACATTTAAACATCCCTACACTGGTTACCTGTATGTTGTAGCATTAATTTCAATGACAATGTTATTATGTCTTTTATTATACACCCCTGACATGCAAATCCCTTATGAGACTGAACGTCACCCAAGATCCTTCGGCAAAGATTTCTTATAAGATCTGTAATTCCTTCGACCTTTGAGACTGAACCTTTGGAGTCAGGCTCTTGGATTTAAGCAGGCTAGCTCTGTTTCTTCTTTTATATCACAGTTAAAAAGTGATTTTCTTACATTCTTTTTGCTTTGTGTTTTAGTACAATTCTAATTTCACTGCACTTCCAATCATTTTGACATTATACTATAATACTCTTTAGGTGGTGAAATAGAATTGTATAGGTTGCTTGCATGGATAATATTTTTGTACTTATACGTGTGATTTCAAGGATGTCGAACATCTTTCTGCCTTTTAAATCTTCACAGTGTATCTGAAAACAGGTGCTGAAAAAGGGGGGACAGGTGGTGATCTTTTGTTATGGCCAATACAATGTACAGAAATATCCTCTGACGCTCTTCAGACTGATAGAAAATAGATGGCGCGAGATTGAGCTCACATCTCATCTCAGGCAGTTTTTGGGTAAATTGCCTGTGTGATTTCAGAAGGTGGAACTGGTCGGCGCTTTCTTTTAAAGGTCTCTGAACCATGATACAATCGGAGCCGCTAACACCACTACAGGAGTCAGACGGGCGACAGTAAAAGTGCGTGCGCGGCGCATTGAGGTGTAATTGCAGAGCAGGTAAGAGCGGGGCTAATCACTGCTGTGGATGGGTATACAGAGGCTGGCTCAGGCAGAACAGATGCTGCATTTGAGTCCTCTGTAGGCTTCATGGACCTAGTTCAACTAAACATCTGTGATGGGAGGGGCCCACTGCCTGCCAAAGCTTTAATAACCCAGCCTAGTTTCCTGAAACTGGTTTCTATGCAGGTATTCACCCTAGATCAGCACAACATAAATACATAATTAACTATGCTGGGGAAGTAAGAATGTGGACTACATTAAAATAACACCTCAAGGGAACAAATTGAAATGTGTCTATTAAATTGAGATTCAAATTATATCTACACAGGCATATAGAAAACTTCTGAAGGATGTTTTTCAGGCCAGGAAACCTAAAAGACCCTATTAGGAAGATGACAGGAATATCATCTTCAAGCAAACATTATCCTGTTAGCCTGGAAAACCTCTTATTTAAGCCACTCCCCAAAAAACAAAGTCCTTAAAAGTACAATCAATATTGGCCAATAGGGAATATATTCAGCAGCTCAATAATGCAACTGGAAACTTACAGGATCCCTTCAAATGTGCTTGCAGTACAGAAAATGCAGTGCATATTATTTCCACACATTTGTAGAAACCCTGGAACACATGCCAGGACTTCTCATTAGCATTTAATACAATACTGTGTACAATAATACACTTTCTTCTCTGAACAAACGCAGGAGCGCCTCAAAGCTGCATTAGTTCACCTTTGTTATTTACTTAGTTCACTGATGATTGCATCACCAGTATGCCCAATCAGTTTGTCTTAAAGCACGCTAATGATTCCACCTCTCTGTCCCTGCTGACTGCCCCGGATGACCCCAGTCTGCAGCAGGATAAGACTAAGTGGTTAATTTAATGGTTTGACAAAAATGCTCTTATTAATGCAAAAAAAAAAAAAAAAAGACAGGAAATTACTTTCAGTCCCTCTGATTTTCTGTTACCTGCACTGACAAATCAGAATGCAGAAATAAAACAAAACTGTATGTGCTTGTAAGGATTACAGTGTTGTGATAGGTGCGACTCCAAGTATGGATTGTATACACACTTGGACAAAATTGTTGGTACCCTTCGATTACAGAAAGAAAATAATAAATACAAATTTACTGAAAATTAACTAATGAAAATCAGACATTGCTTTTGAATTGTGGTTTAACAGAATAATTAAAAAAATTAAAAAAACTAAAAAAAAACTAATGAAACTGGACAAAAATGATGGTACCCCTAGAAAAGATTGAAAGTAATTTGACCATAGGGACATGTTAAACTAAGGTGTGTCCTGTAATTAGCATCACAGGTGTCTTTAAACTTGTAATCAGTCAGTCTGCATATTTAAAGGGTGAAAAGTAGTCACTGTGCTGTTTGGTATCATGGTGTGTATTTATTATTAGTTTTGTCAGTTTCAAGTTATTTCAGTGACCATTGTGGGTTTTTCTTTCTTTAACGGAAGGGTACCAACAATTTTGTCCACGTGTGTATGTAAGAAGATAACTATTTACATTTTTCTTACATCTTTTGAAGCTAAGAAGCCTGATTTTGTTTTTAAAATCAGTGATTCAGAGTTTTGTGCTGTATTTCAGTCCATGAAACTTTAAACCAAACTATATCATCACAAGGGTTGCATTTCGCCAAACTCTGGAACACTCAAAGAGCATCGCCTTTTTTTCTCACGCCAAGAGTATCAACTTCTGCTTTAAGCTTAAAATCTCTCAAGTTAGACTTATTAGGCTCTTTAATACATCAGTCTATTCTGCTGCTTAACCAGGATCAGTGTGTTGCCAGAGGAGAGTTAAGAAAACGTTGTGTATGTACGTTCGTAAAGCCTTTCTTTGTATGAACTGTTTTAGTGATTGTGCGTCTACCTCTTCAACGAAGCTGGTCTTAGGGGTGCAAAATGGATTTCAGTGTAGACTGACAAAAGTGCAACGAATCGTATCATATGTCCAGAAGTTTCCTTTATTCAGAGCATTATTATAAAAAACCTCTTGTCCAAGTAGGCTTAAAGAGTGTGTCTGGTGTAAATGACATGTCCACATGGAATTTTCTTTACGTGCTAGAAGACACATCATAAACAGACAAAGCAGTGAACACCATGGCCGAGCATTTCCACCTCAAAACTGCAGCAATAAAAACATGGATTCAGACTTCTGGAACTGTATAGAGTTAGATTTAAACCATTTACGAAAGGTTTTAATTGAATTTAACAAATGTAACTATATAATTTTGATACACAGATTAATTTTTACAGGTTAAACCAAAGAGAAACTTTAATCACTGATATTTAACATTTCTTCTTGACTTTCGAAGTCTTGACCTTGTGGTGTCTGCTTTGTCAACTTTTAAAAGGATTTTTTTTTTCTTAAAGTACATTTGCTAAGATGTCTGGTATCTAAAGAGTCTCTTAAAAGATGCCTTTATTAAGGGGTCGATACTTTATTTGACCTCACAGGATGGTGTAAGAAGAGAGGAGAATATCAGTCAGTGAGAATAAGCGCTGGATTTCTTCCTTTCATAACTAATGCTTTAAAAGGAGCACATGACATCTCACCTCATTCCTGAGATGATATCTGACAAGCAGTGGAACAACGGCCTTGCTTTCTTGCAGGTTTTTCAGACAAATATCCACTTTGTCTATTATGACTGCTGTCTGTCACTTAGTAGCCTCGACTGCTACTCGGTGGGGGAGAATAAGAGGGGTGGAGGGCTGAAACTTGTGTAGGAGGAGCCAAGTTCTATCAATGTTGCTGCAATTCCCCCCGGCTCCCTACAGAGCTCAATAAAGGTCATTCCTTAGTTAAAGGCCCATTATTTGAGGAAAAAGCTCATGTCACTGCTTCCCCTCTTTGAGTGTGAATGCAGGAGAGAAAGTCCATCCTGCTGTAGACATCTATTAATGCTATTGGAGTTCAAACTGGTCACTGATAGAGATCAATAAAGTGCCATAAATTATTCAACTTCCCTCTAAGGCAGAATCAAAGAATTAAAACGTGGAATGCCAGTAGTGCAAATCTATTTAATTAGAAAAAAAGAGAAGGGTCTGCAAGGCTGTGGATGAGTGCAAATTAAAATGTGGAGTTGTGGCTTTAAAATAATGCTTAATATAACTGCTTACATGCATTACGCGATTACATACTTGATGTATGCATTTGCATTTAAAACAAACTTACTTGATATTATCAAGAGAATTGGGATAATTGTTGTTAGTTTAGGTAAAGCAATATTTGCAACTAACAGTAATTAACTGCAGATTAATTGTTATTTTTATGAGCTACATAAATGGATTAAACTGAAAAAAAAAATGTAATTATTGAATGTACAGTATAATACATCATGACTACAAATGAAACCACATATGTTCACAGTTTATTCCCCCGGCCAGGAAGCTATTGTTATGTGCTGTACCTCATTACCTGTGTGTATTTTCTATCTCGACACTGATTGGTAAATAAAAGTAAACTGCAAAACATAAACTTAAAAAACGATAACTGAAACCAGGAGATATACGAGTGCCGACGAAAGAGACATAAGCAGGTTTAAGCTCCTGGCTTTAAAATGAGCATTAAAGGCAGGTGGATGTGCTTACAGATCAACAGTTTTCATAATATCAGTTAGATGTTTGAGGATAAAATGAAAGGTACAGTGAAACAGAAGTCATAGCATCACCATCTTCCATAATGTGACATATTTCAGAATAAAACAGAACTGGCGGATCGGGTTTAGTTACACAAGTTTCGTTATTATTGGATAAAAACTGTTGTAGCTTCATTATTATGGAGCGATAATGAGCAGTGGAGTTGCTGACCTCCACTCACACCTCCCTCACACCTGGCTGTTAGATCAGGAGGAGGAGATGGAATACTGAATAAATAACAGTACACCAAGAGATGGCTGAATATTTAACTAAAGGACACAGCTTTAGGAC